>VZSE01012673.1:38269-62055 GCA_013398275.1 Promerops cafer
CACCCTGTGATCTCACACACTTCTATTCAAACTCCACACCCACAATCCCAGTGCCACCACTCAATTTTGGAAGCTCCTCCACACCCTCAGGTCAGTGCAGTGCTTTCCTGAGGGTCAGTGCCCTTCAGCACAGAAATCCCAAAATCCTCAGTGCCCAGGGCTCCAACACAGATCCACCAGCCTCTCCTGTAGCCCATGTACAACATGTCCCAGCATATTCTTCCTTAAAAAAGGAGGAGATCTACTCTTGGATCTTGCTGACTTCTCCTGAAGAAGTGGTAGCCCCAGTTCTTGTAACACACAATCCAAAAACTTCATTTTTTTTTTTTTAAACAGAACAGCAAAAAGGTAAAACAGAAGTTTCCTGCATCAGAAGGAATGAAATGTGAATAACTCAGTGAAATCCACTTGTGGATTTTGGAATAGGTAGACACAGAAATGCAATGTGATACCAAGGGAGAGGGAATAAAGCCAGTCTGGAGAGAGAACATCAGGCAAATCACAGAATCATGGAATGGTTTGGGTGGGAAAGGACCTTGAAGCTCATCCCATCCCACCCCTGCCATGGCAGGGACACCTTCCACTATCCCAGGGTGCTCCAAGCCCTGTCCAACCTGGCCTTGGACACTTCCAGGGATCCAGGGGCAGCCACAGCTGCTCTGGGCACCCTGTGCCAGGGCCTCAGTTGGGAGCTGAGATCTTCCAACCCCATGGACTCTCAGTTGCCAGCTTCCCCTGGGAATTGCTGCCTCAAAAATAGGAGAACTTCCTGATCTTGCTTAAGATCAAACATTCCGACTATTTTTCATTTTAAAGCTCCCTTGTGCCTCTAAACATTGGTTTAATGCAAACCAAGCTACTTTCTCATGTGAGAGGGTCAGAGGGGAGAGGTAAGAACAAGCCAGGGTGCCTGGAACCAGCTAGAAAACACTTGGCCTGTGTTCCCTGAGCCAGCTGACAGCTGATTCTCTGCCTTCCTCTGGAGATCTCATCTGGTAAATACAGCAGGAAATCCCAAAAAACCTCTAATCCAGCCCAGAGGAGCTGTGGCTGCCCCTGGATCCCTGCAAGTGTCCAAGGCCAGGCTGGACAGGGCCTAGTGGAAGGTGTCCCTGCCCATGGCAGGGCTGGAACTGGATGGGCTTTGGGGTTCCTTCCAACCCCAAACATTCTGGGATTCTGCAGAGAAGTTGTTCATTTCCTTCCATGCAAACAAGAGCCTTGGAGGTTTCCAGACAGCTCTTTGTGGACCCTGTAGGATTGCCTCTTACCCTCAGGGCACATTCCATCTGCAGTCCAGAATGGCATCCTCAGGGATAACTCAGCCACAGGGAGATGAAATTTGGGATGTCTTCTCCACCCATTTCCTGGGGGTGCTGGAGCTGTGATGCAGAACAGCCTGAGGGAGCAGGAACCTGGAGCCAGCTGTCCTGGCATCAAACCAGGCTGGAGTCAGGAGAACCACATTGTTCCTCTTAGCAACCTGCAGAGTTATCTGGAATTCCCAATCATTTTCTCATGGCAGAATTCCTGCTCTGACCCTGAGCAGCAGTGAGCAGTGTCATTGCCATCTCCAGTGAACTGAAACAGAGCAATGAGATGTCCTGCTAAAAAAAATCCTGGATCTTTTCCAACCCTTAGCATCAGGACTATGTTAAGAAGCCCTTTGTGGGGTCTGAGCTAAAAGAGGCTTGGTGGAAAAATCCTAAATAAAATTTACAAGGAAGAGGTGAATGTATTATGAGGGCAATGAACGAGTGTTTTCCTGGAAACTCGGGGAACTTTAAGGACAGAAATTTGCTTTTGATGCAGAAACTGGGAGCACCCTAGGAAGTAAAACTGTCCTAAACCCTCAGGGATATTTATCCCTGAGCTTTGGTGCCTCACAGGGCTTGGCAGCATCAGTGGAAGCCAAGTGAGGAAGGCACAAGAGATGCTACAGGAGCTGCTGTGCTGGAGAGGCTCAGAAGATGCCTCCTTCCAGAGGGATGAAGGGTGGGACTCAGATCCTGCTTCCCAAAACTCTGCAGGGATTTTAGACCCTTCCTCATCTGGCAGCTTGAGTCCTTCTTGTCCCCAAATCAGTGAGGCTGTGCTTGTGCAATGCAGCACAGCTGGGATTCCAGCTCGAGGAATGTGCTGCACAGCATGGTCAGGCCCCTCAGGGAATTAAAATTGTGCTTTCAGGGGGCACTAATTTCCTAGGAAATATTTAAATAGATTTCTTTTTAAGTGCTTCCTGTCTGCAGTGAAGCTGTGTGAATTTTGGGGGGATTTGGGTACGAAGCAAAGAAGCTGTGACTGGAGAAATATGGGCTGGTGTGTGGCTCTGGGTCTAGTACAGCCAGAAATAGGGAAAAATTTGGAAGTGATGAGAAGGGAAGATCTCATCAGGTCAAGGAATAAGCCTGGTATTGCTGGAGGTTGTCCTGACTTAGGAGGGAATTCCTGCAGCCAGGGCTGAGCCAGGGCAGCACTTCAAGGCAAGCTCATATCTCAAGTGAGGATTTAAAGCTTGGTGGAGGAATTTGGGTTGGGAACTTTTCTTTCAGCACTGATAAAATCAAGTAATCAAAGACCAGAAGAGCTGGAAAGCAACATCCAGGAATGGTTTCTCTGTAGCAGCTGGAGAGGGATTTGGACAATGGCCTGGAGTGACAGGACACTGGGAATGGCTCCCCACTGCCAGAGGGCAGGGATGGATGGGATTTTGGGAATTGGGAATTCCTGGATGTGAGGGTGGGCAGGCCCTGGCACAGGGTGCCCAGAGAAGCTGTGGCGGCCCCTGGATCCCTGGAAGTGTCCAAGGCCAGGCTGGACAGGGCTTGGAGCAGCCTGGGACAGTGGAAGGTGTCCCTGCCATGGCAGAGGTGGCACTGGATGATTTTAATGTCCCTTCCAACCCAGACCATTCAGAGATTTTATGGTAATGACTGAGCCCTCAATGAGCCACTCCTTTAGGAACTCCTTCCATTTAAAAAGGAAAACAGTTTAAATGAAAGTTTATGGGCCACGTGGGAAACAATGGAAAATACAGCTTTGAGTGTAGCTGCAAAACAGGAACCAAAGAACCCAAAACTGACTGGCTGTGAGGCAGCTCCATCTATTGAGCTCTGAGTCACTGGTCCCAGGAGCTTGGGCTGGCCAGCTGTGCTGTGACAGTGAACGTTCTGAGGAGCAGTCACTGCTGTGTGACAGCAATTTGTGTCATGGCTGTATCTGAGATACCCCTTAATTCTCAGGACAAGCCTGGCTCCTCCAAAGAGTGAGGTTTCTCCCTCTCCTTGGGTCAGAAGAGCCATTTCTGTTGCTTTCAGTTGCTCAGTGCAGAGGAGGAGGGGGGTGGTGGTGTTGAAATCCTCCCTGTTCTCACCCCACCTTTGGCAGCAGCTGTTTGGAGCTCTGATCTCTGCATTTCACAAGCTCCCCACCATGCCTTGCATGTTCCCACAGAGCTTGGCTTTCCCATGGCTCCACTGCCTGGAACCACAGCCAGGCTGGACAAGGCTTGGAGCAAGCTGGTCTGATGGAAGGTGGCCTTACCCATGGCAGATGAGCTTAAGGTCTTTTCCAACTGAAATCATTCTGGAATTCTGTGAAATTGGAGGGTTTTTTTATAAGGGAATAAACCAGCTCTGCAGTCTTTGTTTTGGAGCTGAGCTCTCGGTCTCAGCTGTGATCAAGAGAGCCCAGCCTGGTTTTTCCCTATCCTGCAACAGCCCCAGTCTGCTGGGAGGAGCTGGATAAACCAAGAGACACTTGAGGGAAAGGTTGGTTTATCTCCAGGCTCTTAGCCCTACTCCAGTAAAGCCATCATCCATCATTTCTCAAAGGTCACTGGGATTTATAAGGTTTCTGTTTAGACTTGTAATTGGTCTCCTGTTTCCAAGAACACTTACAGACTCTAAGTCCTTAAAGACATTGCATTTTCCAGCAGTGCCTCTGTCCTGCAGATCCTGGAGGCTCAGTGCTGGTGGCTGAAGAGCAAACACTGTTCTCATAATGGGAATTTTCTCCTAATCCTTGCTCTCTGCCTGCTCCTCCTCCCATGGCCTGCAGCCCTGAGCTGCAGTAATTCTTGTGAGCCTCTAATCCTGTTTCAGTTCCTGAAAGTCTGCTCTGGCAGGATGTTATGTGTGCAGGCATCGATCAGGTTTCCAGGAAAAAACCTCAACACCTCTCTTGCTGTTGTTTATTCTTGTATCTTTGTCTTTTTCCAGCCAAGGAAGCTTTTGAAGAGGCAGGAAACATCCTAAGTGGCCACGTAAGGATGGGGATGTATTTTGAAGATGATGCCTTGGCTTTGTAAGTGGTTTCTCTTTTTCTTTGGGAAGAATTCAAGCTGATCTGCACTTAGTGAAAGGCAGTGCCTGGAGCAAGTGTCACTGTGCTGAGTGACAGCTACAAGTGACTTTTTCCTGCAGGGAGATGGGTCAGGACTGATCCAAAGGGAATTGTCACCTTGGCTCTGCCACTGATTCTCAGCCTGCCCATGGTCACCTTCCTGCTGTTCATGTTCTCTGGGTATTTTCAGTCCTTCAGCCCCCGTGGATGTGGTTGTGTTCCTCACACAAACAGGAGCAAACCTTTCTGAAAATAAAAAGCAGGCTGGGAAAATTATACCATCAATGTGTGAGGGGAAAAAAGTTCTGCCTTTCTCTTTCCATGAGGAAAAAACAATGGATAGTCACTGCAGTGCCCTCCCTTGCTCTGGAGGTTGCCCCCAGTTGCCAAGATCAGTCAGAAAAGAAGCTGCTTGTGACTCCTTGGGCTAGGAGTGGAGTGGACATTGAGTCTGGGAGCTGGAGAAGGCTTTGGAAGCTGGGAAAGAAACGTTGCCTTGCCATGGAGCTGCGTTCCTGGTGGAATTGCATCCCTGACTTTAGGCCAAATGGGAGTTAATGGGATCTTACCTGTGTCATGAAGACTCAGAAAGGGACAAAGTCCTTTGGGTTGGAGTGTGAGAGGTGCTTCAGTGCCTAGAAATGCAGCTGGATCCAGGGGAAATCTTCAGCTTGCCCTGGCATCTCATTTCCATCAGGAATTAGCTATTAAGGCAGAGGTAAAAATCCCAGGAGGTCCTTGGCCTGTTTTCCAGGTGTGGGTTTAACAGCCTGCACTGCAGCAGGGAATTATTTTCATTAGCTCCTCAGAGGTGTGATGCATTCCTGATGAGACACAGGCATTTTTGTGGTGAGCACGGAGAATAAAAATGCAAATACCTTGGGAATACATCTCTATTAACCAACCTGCTCCAGGCATCAGTTAAGATTTTTCTTCCCTGAGGATTTCAGCCCAGCTGATAGAAGGAAAAAAAAGCAGAGGACAGGGTGATCTCTTAAGGTACCAGCAGAAGAAGCCTTTGTTCTCTCAGAGCTGACACATTCAAGGATCCACCTCCCTGCTCCTGCTCCAGGAGTCTGCAGCCTGCTCCTGTTTAGCAGGAATATTTAGTGCAGTTTATATTGATGGTCCTTGTGCCAAATTGGGATTTTGGCTGTGATTTGTGGGTGAAGCTACTGTAGCTGATGGGCTTCTCAACTGTGAGCAGAAAGTAAACACTTACAGGAATTCCTTATGCAAGAGCCAGGCTCACTTCCCTTCTTCAAAAAATGAAAAGCCATTCTTCAGCTCAGTGCTCAAGGAGAAAATATTTGTGACTCCCAGGTCACAGAAAGCTGATTCCCCTTTTGTGCAGTCTCTAGAGCTTTTCCAGAGAAAAAGGGCTACAGGATACACAAAGGCTGTTGTCAGCAAAGCTGTTTGCTCAGCAGGCACCTGCTGGGCTGGTCACTAATGAAGGGGAAAAAGGCATTGAGGAAGAAATGCTTTGCATGAGGTTGTTATTTATTTCCACGTCGATGTCAGAGGTTCCTGCCAAGTTTTGGTTTGCAGATGGTTTTGATTGAAATGCAAGACTCGTGTTACTCACTGAATGGTCCTGCTGTATAAATAGAAAGCTGTGCTGAGCAACAACACAACCCCTCAGTACCAGGAAGAGGAGAAGGGATTTCAGGATAGAGTGTAGCTGGGGAATTTGGTGATTTTCTGGCAGTATATAAGATATTTCCTTATAGAATTGTAGAGTGGTTTAGATTGGAAGAAATCTTAAAGCCCATCCTGTTCCACCCCCTGCCATGGGCAGGGACACCTTCCACTAGCCCAGGTTGCTCCAAGCCCTGTCCAGCCTGGCCTTGGACACTTCCAGGGATGGGGCAGCTTCTCTGGAATCCTCTTGCAGTGCCTCACCCCCCTCACAGATGCTTATCAAAGGCTGCTGGACAAGGTGATGTATTTTAGATACAGGCAACAAGATTCCTTGCTCCTCTGAGCCATGACCAAGCCAAAGAATCTCTTTAAAACCCATAGAAGTTTATTAAGTTCAAAATCCCTGAATTATTTTTTTTTTTGGGGGTTTTGCCATACATAATCAACTGTAAATACATCAGGTGAAGCTTGCAGTGGGTGTATTAATCCCAGAAAGATAAATGCTGGGATGGAGGATGGGAAAGGCCTCCATGAGAGTTGGAAACCATGGAAATGAATTATCTGCAGTTCCCTCCACTTGTGTCACTGATGACCCAAAGAAACTCTTCCCTGGGAGGGTGGGGAGGCCCTGGCACAGGGTGCCCAGAGCAGCTGTGGCTGCCCCTGGATCCCTGGCAGTGTCCAAGGCCAGGTTGGACAGGGCTTGGAGCAGCCTGGGACAGTGGAAGGTGTCCCTGCCCATGGCAGGGGAGTGGAACTGGATGAGCTTTGAGGTCCCTTCCAACCCAAACCATTCTGGGATTCTTTGGTGTCTCAGCCTTTGAAAAATTGCCAGGAGCCTTTGAAAAACAAAGCAGACATGACCCAAAAAACTGCAGAGGCAGCTGATTTCTCCTGTCACACCCTTCCTCTGGGCAGTGCCATCTGGAGCCTCTGGGGCTGAAGTTCCTCAAACTTCCAGAAAATTGCTGTCCTGGCTTGGTGTCCCCCCTGCCCTTTCATTCCTCAGACTTCTCCTATTTTTGCTTTTCCCACATTCTCAGCTTTTCTTTGAATACCTTGACCCCTCTTACCAGAAGAGCATTGTGGAACAAAGGATAATCTGGCTACTCCACCAACAGTGGCTGGGTGCAGCCTGTGTGTGTTGCTCCAGTGTGGGGCTTGGACTTCACCACCATTTTTGGGCTTGTTCACTGAGACAAAAATTGCATCTCCTGGAGGTTGTTTTGTGTGGGTTGTGTCCCTTGCATGGAATCTGAGACCTCTGTTTGCCTTGGCTGGGGAGGCAGAGTGAAGCCCTGGGTGGGTGTCTGCATCACCCAACCCTAGGTGTGAAAATTAAGGAGAAGTAGGAATAAAATCCCAGAATCCCAGAACGGTTTGGGTTGGAAAAGACCTTAAAGCCCATCCCAATCCACCCCCTACCATGGGCAGGGACACCTTCCACTAACCCAGGCTGCTCCAACCTGGCTTTGGACACTTCCAGGGATGGGACATGCCTCCAGGAGGATTCCAGCTCTGTGTGCAGCACATTTGGGGTGTGTCCAACCCCTCTGTGCCCATCCCTCTTTTTCAGATCCCAAAAATACTCGGTGTCCCCCCCTGCCCTCCTCCTCGCGCGGAGCCGAGGCCGGAGCGTGGAGGGCATCTCTCTGTCCAAACACAGCCTGCAGGACATGGTGCAGATGATCAGATATGAACTGCTGGACATTTTTGTGAGTAAAAATAAAATCAAAATGTCCTTTTTCCATTTGCAGAGCCCTGATTATAGCGTGGAGTTCTGCGGAACGGTCGTGTCCACTTGTTATTTTTATCGTGCCGAGTTTGTTTTTAAATTTTATGACTTGGAGCAGGGAGTCTGGACAGAAATCTGCTGTTTGCTGTGTGGTCTTGGAGCAGGAGACCCTGGAGTTGAGGGACTGGCCTCAGAGTCACTCACCTGCTGGCTTCCCTCAGGGTCTATCCCCTATTCCCAGGTTTTTTTTTTCCATGTGCCTTTTGGAGCCTCTGCCTGCTCTGCTCACATCCCCATCTCCAAGCTCACAGCTGCTCCCACAGACTTGGCTTGGGCAAAGACATCTCCAAGAGCACCAAAATCCCAACCCTCTTCCAGCTTCCCACGTTCCACATGGACACTGCAGCCTTGCTTAGCCCCTACACCCTCATGTAAGAGCAGAAATTGGAATTTTCTCATGTTTTCTCCTCCCCATAACCCCCAATTTCTTGTTTGTGATGTCCTGCAGCCAGAAATCACCGTGCCAAACCTGCCCCAGTACTTGCAGCTCGGAAAACCCTTCCTCATCCTGTTCAGTGCTGGTGACATCAGTCAGGTGGAAAGCAAGGAAATGCTGAAGCTGGCAAAAGGAAGACCCCAGCAGGCGTTTGTGGCTTGCTGGTTGAACCTGTGAGTGTTTGAAAATCTCTTCTTTCCATTAACTCACTCTGAGCCTTGCAGAAAAAAAAACCCTGAGGCTGCAATTACTGAGAACACGAGCTGGTAATGTGATTATTGGGTCTGAAATCATCAGGAGTTGGGAGGTCAAACCATTGAGCAATGGTTCACTCAGTGTTCTGGGCAACTGCAAAAATGGCCTGACAAAGTAAAATTAGTAAATATTTAATTGATTGCAGAAATCGTTTTCAATAGAGGAAAATGTTCTCTGGTGCTTGTAGTAGCTTGACCCTGGGTCTGGTGTTATTTGTATTTTTGTTGCATGTGGGAAGAAAAAAAAATGGAATTTTGCCCTCCTGGAATGTCTTATGGTGATTTTCCACCAGCAGTTAGAGGGAATGACTGGTCATTGACTGGGGGAAGAAAGTTTTCACAAGAAGGTTCAACCAGAAGCCATATAAATTAAACTTAAAAAATATTCAAGCAACAAAATTAGTTCCAAGACCTAAGAAATAGAAAGTTGTAGGAAAGGAGATTTTTTTTTTTTTTTTTAATCTTCCTCTTCTTAGTTGCATTTTGAATTTTTAGCCTCTGTTTGTTTTGCCCAAACCCAGAGCAACTTCAGTGGCTTAATCATAATGTGCTTTGAAGTCTGGGAAGCACCGTCCAGCGTGGGCTGGAGTTTGGCTGAGGGGGGAAATGTGCTCAGAGAGAAAGAAGGGGATTGGGCTGCCAGTAATGCACCAAAAACGAGAGGCCTGGAACTTCCCCACCTACACATCTGCCTTCCTGAGACACAAAATCCTTCCTGTGCCAGAGCAAAGTGGCACTGCCACAAAACAGGGCAGAATCCCAGAGTGCTTTGGGGTGGAAGGGACCTTAAAGATCATCTCATCCCACCCCCTGCCATGTGCAGGGACACCTTCCACTAGCCCAGGTTGCTCCAAGCCCCATCCAGCCTGGCCTTGGACACTTCCAGGGATCCAGGGGCAGCCACAGCTTCTCTGGGCACCCTGTGCCAGGGTCTTCCCACCCTCCCAGCCAGGAATTCCTTCCCAGTATCCCATCCATCCCTGCCCTCTGGCAGTGGGAAGCCATTCCCTGTGTCCTGTCACTTCATGTCCTTGTCAAAAGTCCCTCATCCTAGAAAGAGGCCCTCATTCCCAGGGCAAGAGCCAGCTCAAACCTGAAGCCTTAAAATAGTGCTGGAATGTCTCAGCACCTTTGTGGGCCTGCTGTCCCTCTGTCCCAATGTCCTCTTTTCACTCTCTGTGTGTCACCTGAGGAATTTGCCTCTCCATCCCTGTGGAATTGCTGTCGCCGTGGGGCAGTGGCAGCAGCTGGGCTGGAAGGAGCTGGCAGCTGTCCCTGCAGACAGGACCTGACCCTGGGGGGCTGCAGGACCTGTCACACTCTTGTCCCACCTGTTCTTAGAAGCTTAAGGTGGAAAACATCTCCCACCTTCCTACAGAGTTTGTCCTGCTCAAGGGTTTCCTCACGCATCCAGGCTGTTGTCTGCTCTCTCTCCATTGGATCTAACAGGTTCCTTAAGCATCAAGCTTATTTACAGTGCTTAGAATCAGAGAATCCTGGAATGGTTTGGGTTGGAAGGGACCTTAAAGCCCATCCTGTTTTTCCATGGGCAGGAACACCTTCCACAGTTCCAGGTTGCTCCAAGCCCTGTCCAGCCTGGCTTTGAACACTTCCAGGGATGATGCTTCCACAGTCCCACCAAACTGTGCTTTGCTGGATGTGACCCAAGGGCTTTGGTGGTGTTTTGGCTCTCAGTCCTGTTGTGCTGCCAAACCTGAATCTCCTCTTCCCAACAGGAAGAAGACTCCAGTGGGACACGGGATCCTGAGGATGTACTTTTCCACCACGCCTCCCTTGCCCGTTCTCCTCTGGGTGAACCTCCATGCCGGGGGTCAGGTATTCAAGTTCCCATCAGGGCAGTCCATCACTGAGATGAACATCTTGTCGTGGCTGGAGAAGCTCCAAGCAGGACTGGAGATTCCCAGCAGTAAGTGGACACAGGTTTATAACGTTCCCAGGCACACACTGTGAGCTCCAGTCTGTTTATGAGACAATACTACGTGCAATAAATTGTCTGCCCTGGAATTTAACGATGGAAAAACCAGCTCTGCTTGTTAGAGCTGGAGAAGTACAAATAGTCCAGCCAAGAGAGAATGCCCACACTCAAAAGTTTGCTTTGGGACTGTTTAAAGCTCAGAGCCAAACGTGGATAGTTTGGAATTGACATCTTTTCCCTGTGATAATCCCCAAATCTGGCTGTGTTTTCCCATTCCCAATCACAGCTTGCTAATAAAAAATGTCCCAGCTCCCAGCTGACAGTGTAAGAAGTAGCTGCTCTTTAGGCACCTTCCTGCATTTCTTTTTGGATGGGAAAGGATGAGGAAGCTGGTGTTTTACTGGAGTCCTCAGGACATAAAGGGTTGCCTTGTGCTGTGAAGCTTTTCACTGCATCCCTCCTGTCTTCCTCAGCCTGATGAGGCTTTGGAGGAAGCCAGCGTGGATCTGCCTTCCTCAAGAGAGCTGGAGAGGGACTTGGGACAAGGGATGGAGGGACAGGACACAGGGAAGGGCTTCCCCTGCCAAAGGGCAGGGATGGATGGGATACTGGGAATTAGGAATTCCTGGCTGGGAGGGTGGGCAGGCCCTGGCACAGGGTGCCCAGAGAAGCTGTGGCTGCCCCTGGATCCCTGGAAGTGTCCAAGGCCAGGTTGGACAGGGCTTGGAGCAACCTGGGCTAGTGGAAGGTGTCCCTGCCCATGGCAGGGGTTGGAATGAGGTCCCTTCCCTTTAAGGTCCCTTCCAACCCAGATTGTTCTGTGGTTCTGTGATCTTTCAGAAAAGATTTTAAATTTTGTATTCATTAGAACGGGGGGGAAAAGCCGTAATTCCTCGGAAAGGGAAATATCCAGGGAGGTGGGGCAGAACTCTTTACCTACTAACTGGGACTGTATCTGCTGCTCAGGTACCTTGGCTGAGGAAGACTGGAAGCCACCACTCCCTGCTTATGACTTCCTCCAGATGATGGAGCCACCCGTGCCTGAGCTGTCCCCCCAGCCCGGGGACAGCCCAGCACAGCACCCGCCCAAAAGCCCCGGAGGGGACCCTGCTGGAGGGGACACTGCCACCCGGGAAGAGCCATCCCAGGAGAGCACGGCAGAGGAATTTGGTTCCCCTGGGAGGGACCTGCGGGGGACAGCCCCGAGGCTGGCAGCCAGGGACAAGCAGGGCAAGAGGCACAGCGAGCTCTGAGAGCTGGCACGGGGAAGGGTGTGGGGCTGCCACCTCGCACTTTCCCAGCCTTTCCTCCAAGGAGAGAAGTGGTTTCAGGTGTCAAGGAATGGTGAAGGGAAAGGCCACTCCCTGCTGCTGAGTGCTGGGGGCTCCTGATGCCAGGGACGTGTCTGTACATCCCACATGTTGTTCCCTGGCTGCTGTTGGGAGCTCACTGAGCAACCAGCTACACTGGAAAAGACAATTCAGCCCTGCTCTGTAGATTCCCCAAGTCTCAACGTCGCTTCAGTTGCCCCTGAGCAGGAAGGGGTGAGTGATTCCAAGATAAAAAGCCCATTTCTCTCCTCCCTGGTTGCAGGAGAAGCTCTACTGACAGAAAATCCTGCAATTCCATCTGCGTTGGAACCATGTGGAGCCAGCATTCCACCACGCCAGGGCTGCTCCAACCAGCCCCCTGTTGTGTTTACACCTGACTTGTGACCCGAATTCATGAGCATGTTCCTCCTCAGGGGGAAGAGGAGGATCTGGTCAAGGCAGATTTATTCCAGAGGCCGGAGCTCAGGTCACACAACAGTCCTGAATAGCTGGGACAAAACTCTGCCAGCAAATCCCGAGGGTGGGCAGGTTGGGAGATGGCTTTCCTCACTGCTGGCATTTTCTTGGTCACAAGCCCAGGGGGTTATTTGCAGCCTCAATTTGTCTTTGCTCTCGGTGACAGCGGCGAGGTTGGTGCCTCTTGAGCTGGGAATGGTGCAAGGGAGCAAGGTCTGTGGAAAGCTGAGTGCTGTGGAAGAGGGGAGGGAGATGAAGGGCAAGGCTGGACCCTTCTAAGGTGGGATGGAGCTGCTTCACATCCAAAACTTAAGTGGGGAGATGCAAAAACCTGGGGAAGTGGATTTCCAGGCCCTGCACATCTCCTGAGGACAAGAAATGGCAGGGGTTGAAAGCAGATGGTCTTTAAGGTCCCTTCCAACCCAAACCATTGTAGGATTCCGTGATCATCCCACGCCCTTGAGTGAACATCTCCCTTCCACAGCACTGCTGAGATGTGCTGGGAGAGTCAGATCCTCCTCCTACTCCTTAGGGCTCTGAAATTACTGGGAAGAAGAAAAAAATGCTGGTAAGGGACTGCTGAGAGTGTTGCAAACTAGGTATTTCTCATTCTGCAAGCAGCACACATGGCTGGGAGTCTTTTGAAATACCCAGAAATAGATCATTAGTCGTAGAAGCCCTTAATTGAGAGAGACCATTTTTGGACTGACAGGCTTTGAGCCAGAATGTATGTATTTAAAGGAATAAACTGCAGCCTGCTGATCAAAGGCAACATTCCCAAGGGAAGGGTGTGAACAGATCCTTCATGTGTTCCCGTCATTCCGCTGCTCCATAAGGTCCTTGTGCTGCTGAATTCCATAAACTGTACATTGCTCATTTCCCATGCTGTCCCTGATCATCTGCATCGAATCCCAGAATGGGTTGGGTTGGAAGGGACCTTAAATCCCATCTCATCCCACCCCTGCCATGGCAGGGACACCTTCCATCATCCCAGGTTGATCCAAGCCCTGTCCAACCTGGCCTTGGACACTTCCAGGGATCCAGAGGCAGCCACAGCTTCTCTGGGCACCCTGTACCAGGGCCTCCCCACCCTCACAGCCAAGAATTTCTTCCAATTACCCCATCCATCCCTGCCCACTGGCAGTTTGAAGTGCAATAATTGGGTTTTTCGTTGCATCTTAAATAAACTCCATCTCCAGTAGGCTCCTCTGCATCTGTTTCGGGTGGTGGGAGCAGGGGCCCTGGGGTGGGTGCCCCTCATCAGTAGGATCCTTTCCTTCCCCGGGGTTTGTGGAAGATGAGGAGCATTCCCACGTCCCAGCTCTTACCCACGTGTCCTTTTCCAGGCCCGGCCCTTCTCCCGTGCAGGACTGGGGCAGGAGTTGGTCAGCAGGGGTCAGTGCCACATCTCCGTTGTGGCTTTGCAAATCCCCTCCTCTCGCAGTGCTGCTGGATTGAGGCTGGAGCGTCACCACCGGAGCGCTGGAGGTCAGGAGCAGCTTCCCAGTGGGATCCTGTGGGGATGCTGCTGCATGAGGGGCCGAGCCTGGGGAGTCCCAGCTCTGCTGGCTTCATCCGCAGCATCACCAGTGGGATCCATCAGCTCCAGCCTCCCAGGCTGGGTGGGGATGCCCAGAGCCCTGAGCTGAGTCCACCTTGCAGGTGCCAGCACAGAGGCTTGGGATGTGCTTATCCATGTCCCATCACTGCCAGAATCCAGCTGGGCTGCCAGCTGTGGCTTTGCTCTGCATGCAGGTCATGGTCCTGGACCACATCAGGTGGCTTTGAGTTCACTGGGGTTTTATTTTTCCATACAAAATGTCTTTTCCACTGTGTAGCCCAAAACAGGCACTCGGGGAAATCCATGGAGGCAGAAATGTGCCAGGCTATGTATGGACAGGGGAAATGTTAGGGATACTGAGGACAGTTTGATGGGGGTCTGCATCCCAAAGTTTCCTCATCCAGCAGAGGAAATGCTCCAGCACTTGGCTGTTTCCAACAACCCTGGCTTGGGGGGCAGAGCAGGGCGGAAAGAAACTCTCTGAGGGTGTTCATGGACTCAGAGCCACAGAGTGGTTTGGGTTGAAAGGGACCTTTAAAGGGCATCCAGTCCAACCCTGCCACGGGCTGGGACACCTTCCACTGGACAAGGCTGCTCCAATTCCCATCCAGCCTGGCCTGGAGTTACAGCCTTGGGTGAGAAGTGAGGCAGAGGAGGCAGAGCTCGTGTTGTGGGGGGCAGCTGTGAGGGACAGAGTGGTTCCAAGGAGGCTGGAGGAGCAGGATGCTGTCCTGTCCCACGAGGCTGGAGGAGTGGGATCTGTCCTGTCCCAGGAGGCTGGAGGAACGGGATCTATCCTGTCCCAGGAGGGTGGAGGAGTGGGGTCTGTCCTGTCCCTGGAAGCCAGCAGGGTCTGCGTGCTCATCAACCTCTCTGTGTCGATGCTGCTGCTCAAGTGAGGTGAGATCACCAGGGACACTGATGCTATCACCTCCCTCTTCAACCACTTAACAATCAAAGTCGTGTTTGGATGAAGCCCAGCTCTGCCTCCCTCGGGGGCACAGGCTCAGCTGAAGATTTCCTGGCTGATATGGATCAACTGCAGCTTCAGACCAAAGTCTTCTTCTGGTGGGACTTCATTTCAGTGGACATTTGGATGTGCTTCAGGAGCCTTTCAGGGGGTGTTTTAATTATCGGAAGATAAAACAAAGATACGCACACACCCAAAAAAGGATTATGTGCTTGTCCTGAAAGCAAAACAATTTATTGTCCAAAACAACAGGAAATTCTCTGTGCACCCCTTGTTGGCCCCTTCCAGCTGTGATTCTCTGATCTGCCCCCATCCTCAAGGAATCCCACAAAGCCAGGCTGGCAGCATCACTACAGGGCAGAGGGAATATTCAAAGTGTCTGTTGTGTTTTCCATGTTTAAAAGCTTTTAGAGGGAGTGGTCTTGATCTCGAAACCGTGGGACACTGGAAGCAATCACGGCATTTCTTCCAAGTTTTTTCACCCTTTGAGCAGAGCCAGGGTGGTGAGAGACAAGCCCTTGTCTTGGAATGTGGATTTTCCAAACTGGCTGAGAATTTCCAAATGCCCATCCTGGACCACCGCTGGGTAGCCACAGTCCCTCCTGGCAAGCCTGATTCCGTGGCCAGGCTCTGGTCTGGGATCCAGCTGCAGGATGGCAGAAGAGGTGGCTGCAGCAGGCAGGAGGCAGGACAGGACGTGATCCCCAGGAGGGAGATGCTGCCAGGCAGGAGCAGGGCCACGGGAAGGTCAGATCTGCCTGGACAGATTCCAGCAGCACTGCCAGGATGTGCAGCAGGACAAGACCTGGTGAGCTGGCTCGTGTCCCCTGGGTGGGGACAGGGAGGCTGGCAGGGCTGGGGGACAGTGACAACCAGTCCCTCCATCCCATCTGGTGGCTCAGCCTGGCAGAGACGCTTCCCCTGCAGGGCAGGTTCCTCTCCAGCACGGCTTGGCCGTGATCCCTGCCCTGGAGCACCCGCCCCTGCCTCAGGGCCCTGCCGGGAATGTTTGTCCGGAGCTGCCGGGCGAGGCTGGGCTGCTGCCGAGGGTGTCTGGAACAGCCTCCTCCAGACCTCAGCCCACCCCTGGGGACATCCAGGGTGATGCAATCCCTGCTGGTGCCCTGGATGTGTTCCCTGTGCCCGTGGCATCGCCTGAGGGGATGGAGAAGGATCCCGCAGCTGCCTGGTGTGTCCATCTTTGCCAGTGTGTCCCCACCCCAGTGTGTCCCCTCCCAAACCAGCTCCCCGAGCCCACACAATGCCCCTACTGCCTGTCAGCGTGGGGCAGGTGGTGGGGACCAAGCAGGGACAATCTGGGGACAGACAGACAGATGTTGGTCCAGGGGTGGGATGGGAAGTGATTGATTAATAATTACTATTATTACCGTAATAGCGGAGTTGGAGGTGGCTGAGGAGCTGTGCTGGGGAAGGGAGGGTGCAGTGCAGGATGGAGCTGGGATGTGAGATAAGGGGTGGTGGCTGAGCAGGATGGGGTTCCTCACAACACAGGGTGGCTCTTCCACCTGGCACTTCCACTGCTAAAAATACAAATGGCCCAGGAAAGTCCCCCCAGCCCCCAACCTGGTGCTTGCAGGGTGGCCAGGATGGGGTGTCCATCCCTTCTGCCCCATGCCCAACATGGGCAGGAGTTGAGTCTCAAGGACACCACTGGCTCCATCCTCCTGGACGGGGATTGGGATGGAGCTGGGAAGATCAACCCAAACCAGCTCATAGTAGAACACCTTCTGTGTGTATTTTCCCTTCCCACAGACGTGCTCCACCTCCAGCCTGTCCTGGCACTGCACCCACAGCTCTGCTCTCCTGCCCCATTCCCAAACCATGTCCATGCAGGGTCCTCACTGCTCGCGACTCACGCGCCGTGGTTGAAGTCAAAGTCCAGGCTGGAAGAGCAGTAACCACCATGGACCATCCCTTCCCAGTGCCTTTCCTGCTGCTCCCGAAAAGCAGGAGCCCCCAGGGTTCCATGGGGCCCTGGAGGGAGCAGAAGTGGCCCGTCCCCTTTGGGACATTGCTGTTCATTGTCCATTGTTCCCTCTTGGCCCGGCGGAGCCGACGGGGAGAGATAAGTGGGGAGAGGGCAGCGCTCGGTTCCTGCTCCCCGACAGGTTATTTCCCGACCTCTCCTTAGGTAAACTCAGCCCTTCACCTCCCTGAGAGTTTGCTCTGCTCTCCCTCACCCCTCCAGCACGGCGTGGGGCCCAGGAGAGCAGCCTGGCTCTATTAATAGCCCATGGAATTGCCAAATCCCTCCTGTGTGTTGAAAGAGTGGCTGCAAGCCCATGATTCAGCTCCGTGGTAACGCACGGGACGGTTCCGCAGCACGGCTGTGGTGGGAAAGCTCCCAGCTCTGCTCCAGCCCTGCAGGGCGAGCTGGGCTCTCCAGTGGGGAGGGCAGATGGGGAAGAGCCCAGCAGCTGGGATTTCTTGGCTTGCTGGCAACACAAATGGCCTTTATTGCTAAACTTGGTGGTGTTCTCGGCATTGGCCACTGCCCGAGCTTGCTCTGCACAGGGATCCACAAAGAGCAAAATCCAGGAGCCTCAGAGACGGCAAAGCCGTGGAATCGTGGAATCCTGGAACCGTTTAAGTTGGAAAAGACCTCTAAGACCATCGAGTCCAACCATTCCCCCAGCACTGCAAAGTCCCACCAAATCGTGTCCCCAAGTACGTCCACACAGCTTTAAAATCCCTCCAGGGATGGTGGCTCCACCACTGCCGTGGGCAGCTCTGCCAGTGCTTGGCAACCCCTTCCATGAAGAAATTTCCCCCAATATCCAATCTAAACCTCTTCTGGAACAACTCGAGGCTGTTTTTTCTTGTCCCCAGGGCTGAAGGAGGCTCTTGGGGTTGAAATCCATGGTGTCTCTATCCCAGCCTTGCTCCATGAGCAGTCCTGCCTGGAGGAGAGGGGAGAGCAGAACCTCAGTGCAGTGCATGGAGCATCTCCTCAGGCTCCTGCTGAGTTTGAAGTCTTGGAATCTCCTGAAGTTGGGCTTGTGAGTGACTCACGTTGGGGAGTGGGAGCTTTGCAGGGCTGAGGTGACTCCCTGTGGATCCTGGACCTGCTGTGGGGACATGGGTGGGAGAAGTGACCTGTGGGGAGAGGTGGGATCCTGGATATGGAAGTACAAGGGATGCTGCAGCTGGGAGAGTTCAGTTTAGCCCAGCAGGGAGCAGGCAGGGAGCCCCAGCTGTGAGCAGGGCCAGGCACCAACACCAAGGCAAATATTTGGAAAGGCAGTTGCTGCCCAAAAATAGCAGGAAAAGCTTTCAGGAGCAAAGCTGGAACAGTGGCTGTGGGCAGCAGCCAGAGGCCCCCAGACACAGGGGACAGAGATGGGAAAGGGGAATGACCAACATCTGTCCATGAATTACCCTTTCTATGGCAGTGGGGGGATCCGTGGGGCCTCTTTTGGAGACATCCCATCCCATGGACCTGGAAGCTGAATAGGGGAAAAGTAGCATCATCCTCCTTGTCAACACAGGGATGCTGAAATGTGGGTACCAGCATCCAGATAATCTCATTTGCTCCCAGGACTCAGCACCTTTGGATCCAAAGGGGCTGTGTGCTTTTGGAGGGCACAAGGTGACAGAGGGATGGAGCAAATTCCCCACTCCAGACACCCAGCTTGGAGCTCAGGAACCTCAGCCCGCTCCCACTGAGCCAGAGCTGGGTGTAAATCCAAGCAGGCAGCAGGGACAGGCACCAGGAACAGCTGGGTGGGATTCCTTGCCAGGTGAATGTGTCCAGAGCCTCTTCCTGGACCATCCCTGGGGTCCTGCATTTCTCTCCTGCTGAATCCCACTGTCTCGCCCCGAATCCCTACACACTCCCCAGGAAGGGCACAGCCCCCAAAAGGACACCTGGTGGGTGACAACACCCATCTCCAGGTGTTTGGAATGAGCTAGGAGGACAACCAGGCTGGGAACGACCGGTTTGAGTCACTTGGCCGCTGTCCCCTCCTGGGTCCCCACCCTGGTGACACTCGTCCTTCCTCCTCCTTTGAAGAAGAGCATGGAAAAGATGAGCTGGCAACTCTGCCACACCATCCTCAGGGACTCTGGCTCCCGAGGAACACCAGCTGAGGACCCCAGAGGGACAAATCCCAAAAGCTCCAGGTCTCTTGCCTCTTTTGCAGCCCCTTGCTCTTCCCCTCGGGCTGGGGAGGAGGCAGCAGTGGGGCTCCACAGGCTCCAGGTGCAGGCAGGATCCTGTTTCATTCCTTCTCCTGCTCTGAGGCCAGACTGAGCTCCTCACCGGAGTCTTCTCTACCAGGGATGCACTCAAAGTGATTTTGGAGCTTAATTAAGTGTTGGCTTAATTACAGGGCTGGCTGTGACATTCCTGTGTCCCTGCCTGTGTCCCACCTGGCAGTGCTCCATGTTGCCACTCATCCCCATCCCTGGGGCATCAGCAAAACCCAAAATCTGTAAATAAAAAAGCCACCAAAACCCAACCTGTCTGTTTATCCTCACTCCGTGATTTCCAGGAGTTGGAGACAGGAGCTGGGAATGTCTGTGGCTTCCAGCTGGGACATGATGCTGCAGCCTTGGGTTGATGGATGTTGGAGCAGGGTGGGAGATTGGGAGCTTGGTCCCAAAAGGTTTGGAGGTCCCAGCACCAATGCTGGGAATGGGTCACCTCCTTTGTGGCACCATCACCATCCCCAAGGACACCAGGGTGGCCATCCTGGGTGGCAGCTGCAGCGGAGACCCCCGGGGTGAGGGTGGCATCCAGCCTTCCCTCTCCCTGTCCATCCAGAGGGACACCCAGTCCATTCTCACAGTTTGGAATTGGTGTGTGCAGCTTTCTGCCCTGGGGGCAGATGGGTCCCTCACTCCACCAGGACTGGGATGCCCAGCAGGGGCTGTCCCCACTGCTGGGAGTTGGCCAACAGGGATCTCTCTCCCTGGGAGCGAAGCAGCTCAGGAGAAAGCCGTGGAGAGTGAAATGGGAGGGTGGGAATGTGATTCAGGCTGTGTCAACCCGGGGCAGCGCTGCCCCGGCCAGAGGAAATCCCTCTTGATTCATGGCCTGGGAAGTCCTGTGGCTTTTTGGGACCGCGGTGACCCAGCAGTGCCACCCGCAGCAGAGAGGGCTCTGGGTGATGGGACACTGCCAGGTGCCAGCTCCCCACGCGGGCAGCCTGGCCACGGAGGATGCAGGCAGGCAGCGAGATTCCAGGGATGACACACAGGTCACCAGAATGCTGTCTGGGCTGAGCGAGAGAGAAAGCTGGAATTTTTCCCCAGCAGGGATTTCTCTCTTCCTTTCTCGCAGCCAGCAGGGCGGTTTTAAGGAGTTTGCTCCAGCTGGGGCAGGTCTCACATATTTTACTTTATCTGACTTGACTTGACTCTGCAGTCTGATTCCCAGGGAATGGGAAAGGCTTCCCAACACAGCCCAGCTGGCCCTGGCTCCTGATGGCAAAGCTTCAACTATTCCCCATGTCCTGCCATGTCAGGGGGGCCAGCTGGCTGCAATTGCCAGCTTTTCCCCCTGGGAGGACATCCCCTACATCCCTTGTCCCCACAAGGTGTGTTCCCCACCCATGGATAAATCCCTGGATAGCCCCCAGGTGCTGTGGGGCTGGGGGTCCCTTCAGAAAGGGGCTGGGTTGGCTTTTGGGATCCACTGTCCATCGCCAGCTGAAGTTGTTCTGCCTTCCCTCGTCCTTGGACTTGTTCCCTAAATCCCAGCTCATGTCTGCTGGTGGAGACAAGCTACAAAGAGACTTTCAGTGTGAGCCAGCAGGGCCAGCCCTACACATTCCTGTCCCCAAACAGCTCCCCAAGTAGATCTATGTCTTTAGGATGTGAGTTAAAGCTGTTTAATCACAAGCCTCCTGTTGTCCATTTCCTTTGGACGTCCTCAGCTTTCCATGATTTTTTTCTTGAGCAACATCCCTCTGAGATCCTGGGGATGGTTGGGAATTGAGTCATCGGATGCAAGGACTGTGTAACCCTGCTCTGCTCTCTCCCACTCCGTGGTTCTTCCCTGATCCACCACAGTCCAGACTCCTCTGTGCACCCACCCTCCTCCTGTGTAGGAAAATCAGTGCTCCAGTGATGCTGGGGACACCCTGCTGCTCGGGATCTGGGGTATGGAGCCAGGCTGGGAGAGCTGGGGGTGTCCAGCTGGACAGGAGAAGGCTCCAGGGAGAGCTCAGAGCCTCAAGGGGCTCCAGGAGAGCTGGAAAAGGACTGGGGACAAGGGATGGAGGGACAGGACACAGGGAATGGCTTCCACTGCCAGAGGGCAGGGATGGATGTGATATTGGGAACTGGGAATTCCTGGCTGGGAGGGTGGGGAGGCCCTGGCACAGGGTGCCCAGAGCAGCTGTGGCTGCCCCTGGATCCCTGGAAGTGTCCAAGGCCAGGCTGGACAGGGCTTAGAGCAGCCTGGGATGATGGAAGGTGTCCCTGCCATGGCAGGGGGTGGAATGAGATGGGCTTTAAGGTCCCTTCCAACCCAAACCATTCTGGGATTCTGTGGCAGGAGATCGTTTTTCTTGGACTTACAGCCAGGTCCATTTTCTTGCCCAGATGGAGAAAGGTGACTTTTTGTCCCTCCCAGCCCTCATTCCCAGCTGGCAGTGCTGACATTGGTCACTTTATTCTCTGCAGAGCTCAGCTCTTGCTCATCCCTCCTTGCTCTCCTGGCCATTGCCCTCTCACAGGGACCTCTGCCCGCCCTGTCCTGCTCTAATACCCCCAACACGAGGCTCTGTGGGATTTTCCAGACCACAGCAGCTGTTGGTCTGTGTTGGGAATGTCCCATAAACTGGATTTTCAGCCAACTCTTTGTCCCTTTCCATCCTGGCCGTCCCCCCTGGAATGTGGCTCCCTGTGGGAGACACCCAGCTCCCCTCGGCTGCTGCCATCCCCTACAGATCCCCCAAGAGGACAGGGATGTCCTGCTCAAGGACAGCGACCTCATGGGAGGACAAGGACACTCTAAAAGGGGTTTAGACCCTCTGTGAGGATGAAAATCCCACAATGACTCCCTACAAGGACAGGGATCACCCACAGGAGAACAGGGATCCTGATGCCGGGACAAGGATCTCACAGTGACCCCCTAAGACAGGGTCTTCCCTGCAAGGATGGGGACCCCAAAAGTATCCCCTGTTAGTTATGGCCCTGTGGACTGCCAGCAGCAGGAAGGAACCAGTGAATCCAAGCAGGGGTGATTTAAAGGGCAATTAAATAGGATTTGTAAAATGCTCTGGGCACTGCTGTGTGAAGGAAAGTCTGAGAGAAAACATGCCCGCAAGAAGAAATCCTCCCTGGCTTAGCATGTCCTTCTAAAAACACACAATGACTTCAGAAAAATGTGAGAAAACACATTTTCTCTCCCCAGAAGGAGAGAGAAAAAATAGAGAAAAGCAGCAATGTGATGCTGTTTGGTGACTGGACCTCAATCCTTGTCCTGGCAGGGGCTGGGGAATGTGCTCCAGGGGCTTTGGGTGGGCAGGATGGGAGTGTGGGGGCACTGGCAGCAGATATCCCTGAGAGCACCTCTGCAATGCCCAGGCACAGCTCAAAAAGTTGTCAGATTCTCAATATTTGCTCCAATGCTCCCCAACAGAAGGGATGTGCCACCCCTGGGCCCTCCAGCCCCCTCTCAGAGGGAGATTGTTGATCATAAACATCGTAAATCCTGATTTATTCCAACAGCACTAATCCCAGTCATGAATAATTCAGGGAATAGCTCTTGTGAAGCTCTGGAGAAGCGTTTGGCACCGTGGGAGCACTGGCTACTTGAAGCTGAGCCCAGTTTCTCTGGGCTGCAGTTGGAAGTGGCACCAGTGGGATGCACTGGCAGGAAAATGCCGTGCCCAGGGAGGCAGAACTGGCCTGGTTTGAGCAGAAACTCCAACAAGGAGGAAAGTGCTGAGCAAACCACTTGGGCAAGGACCTCTCAGATGGGGAAAGAGCTGCTTGAAGCAGCGGATGTCCCGCCCTGCACGTCCTGGTGTTTGGTTTTGATCCCTGAACCCTCTCAGGCATGCCAGGGGTTCTGCGTTTCGCTGTCCTGGGATGCTCCCAAACCCCTCAGCAGCACCAGGCCTCCAGTTCCCAGAGCAGCTTGCAGGGAATGCTGAGGTTTCTAGGGATGACTGGCTGCTAAAACTGGGGAATGCAAAAGGTAACGAATGGAGGGATGATGGCAAAATGCCACACACTGAGAAACCAGCCGGGCACAGCAATTCCAGTGGTCAGACACACCAGGACAGAGCCTGGAAGCTTTTCCCTTGTCCTCTTTCCCCTTTCCCCTTTTGTCTTCCCCTCTCTCATTCTCTTCCCCTTTTCCTTGTCCCCCATCCTCTGTGCCCTGTCCCCTGCCTCCTCTTCCTTTCTCTTTTCTCTTGCCCCCTTTCCCTTTTCTCTTCCATTCCCCTGACCTCCTTCCCCTTTCTTTTGTTTCCTGTCCCTTGTCCCCTTTCCATCTTCTCTTGCCCCATTTCCCCTTTCCCTTTTCCCTTTCCCCATCTCCTTTCCCTTGTCCCCTGCCTCCTCTCCCTTTCTCTTCTCTCTTGCCCCATTTCCCTTTTCTCTTTCATTCCCTTGACCCGCTTCCCCTTTTCTTTGTTCCCTGTCCCTTGTCCCCTTTCCACCTTCTCTTGCTCCATTTCCCCTCCCCCATTTCTCTTTGCCTTTCCCTTGTCCCTGTCTCCTTTTCCTTTCCCTTTTCTCATCCCATTTCCCCATCCCCCTTCCCTATCCTTTATCCCTGCCCTCTTTTCCTTTCCCTTTTCTCTCCCCTTTCCCCCATCCCCTTTCCCTTGTTCCCTGTCCCTTATCCCCTTTCCCTCTTCTCCTGCCCCATTTCCCCTGCCCCCATCCCTATTTGCAGAGCTGCACGAGGTTTGCTGTGCTCCTCCTTGTCCCCATCAGGGCCACTGTCCCTCGGCACAGGGGAGGGATTCCGGGAACGGCCCCACGGGAGCTCCGGCTGCCAGGGATGGGATGGGATGGGATGGGATGGGATGGGATGGGATGGGATGGGATGGGATGGGATGGGATGGGATGGG
>VZSE01012673.1:62065-73165 GCA_013398275.1 Promerops cafer
GGATGAGGATGAGGATGAGGATGAGGATGAGGATGAGGATGGGCATGGGGACGGGGATGGGGACGGGGACGGGGACGGAGACTGGCATGGGGATGGGGATGACCCGGATGCTGGAGGAAGCAGGAGCACTGCACAGCTTTCCAAAACTGACGCCTGACATGATCATTCCACAATGATGAGCAGCTTCCTGCAGCAGCCCCCGGGAGCTCTTGGCAGAGCCCCTCAGCAGGGCACGGCTGCTCCTGCCTTCCCGGGGCATTGATTTGCTGGGAGTAAATGCCGAGGGCTCATCCCGGTGGATCTGCAGCTCAATGCAGCCTCTGCAGGGCCCTCGGAGAGACCTCTCAGCTCAACTCCCAGCCCCATGGGAAAGGTCTGGAGCAGAGGAAGCTGCAGCTGCTCATGACAAATAAATGTTGTCTCGTGTACACATCCACTCCCCATGACAAACCCCATTGCTCTGCGGGGCCAAAGCTCTGGTAGCACGAATGTCCAGGGATAAACAGGCTCCAAACCGCCCTGGAACGGCTTCTTGTAAACAGAGACTTTTCTTTTTAACTCTGTTCAAAACTCCGTCTGCCTTGATGTTTCACATCTGTGCTGGCCCTCGCCATTTCCTCCTGCCCCCACAAGGGCAGATTGATAAAACCTTGTGCCTGCAGCCGTGTTTGGGATAGTGGGGTCCCAATAAATGCCGTCCATAGGGGATTTATCCATCCCAGTTCTGCCAACCACTGCTGTGCTGCTTATCCAGCACCTTCCGGGTGCAGAGGGAGGAGGGTGGTGAGGAGAGTGGTGCTGGAAGGGGTTTGGGCAGGGTGATGTGCTCAAGGAGCTCTGAGGAGCTCCACCGTGGAGGGGAAACTGAGGCAGAGCAACCATAGAATCCCAGAATGGGTTGGGTTGGAAGGAATCTTAAAGCCCATCTCATTCCACCCCCTGCCATGGGCAGGGACACCTTCCTCTATCCCAGGCTGCTCCAAGCCCTGTCCAACCTGGCCTTGGACACTTCCAGGGCTGGGACGTGCCAGACCTGAGGGCTGGAATTTTGACTATGGCAGGAGCTCGCTCACAACCCAGCTGCTCAGAAAAACAAAATTTCCGGGTGGTTTTTCAGAGAGTCTTTAATTCAGCCACAAAATGGCACCTTCTGTATCTGGGGCAGCCCAGTGAGAACCACGACGAAACCAGAGCCACAGCACTGGCACATAAAACCCTACAAAGATTTATGGCCTGACTTGCTTGGAAACCCCGGGACCTTTGCTCTCCTTCTCACATGAGCTCAGCTCACAAGGCTGCTGATGGGGTCCTGATTTTTCCTAATAAATGTGGTTTTTTTGGGAGCGGTCACAGGTTCATCACACGGGGCAGGATGGTGAGACATCCACCCAGCCCCGCGATGCCTCGAAGCTTTTATGGCCCCTATAAAACCCAGATGCTCCGTGTGAGTTTGACACTGTTTAGTCTCTTGGTTTGGAAGATTTAGGTCTCTTTGGGAGCAGCCCCAGCGCGGGCAGATGGGCGGCGTTTCCCAGCGGATTTGATGGACGTGGATGTTTGCACATTCCAAGGAAAACCAGTTAAAAAAATAAAAAAGAGCCCGGCGTGGGAAACCCTGGCAATTTCCAGGAGTGTCCCCAGCACATTGCCCGCCTCAGGCTGCTAAACGGGGACACGAGGCGCCCCTTCCAACCCTCTGGAAAAGCCCGTGGGCAGCGGGGGAGCGCCACCCCGCCCTCCCTGCGGGACACATCAGCCACATGGAGAGCAGGCAGCGAGGACATAAATTCCCTCACACCTCGTCCGGGTGCTCTTTAGGGACAGGAGTTGGTCCGGGGGCGAGCGCCGGGCCCGCCGTGAGCGCACCAAGGAGCGGTGGCCTTGGACACCCGGTCCCTCCCCGAGCCACAGCCGCTGTATTTTTAGCTCCGCGTCCCGGTCGGGCTTGTAAAACTTTCCCTTCTCTCTGTTTTTGGTCACTTTCAGAGTTCCGGCTGGATTTTTCCCAGCCCTTCTGTTTGGTTTGCTGGTTGGATGTCCCCCAGCTGGAGGGGGGGAGCTCTGGGGGGCTCTGCTCCATCCAGTCCTTTGCTTGTAGGTGTGTTTTGGATAAAGGGTGGATCGGGGAATAGCAGGGATACGGGGATTTGGGGATACAGGGATTTGGGGATACAGGGATACAGGCATTCAGGGATTCAGCGATTTAGGAATTCAGAGATTCAGGGATTCAGGAATACAGGAATTCAGGGATACAGGGATACAGGGATTCGGGGATACAGGAATACAGGGATTCAGGAATTCAGGGATACAGGGATACAGGGATTCAGGGATTCGGGGATTCGGGGATTCAGGGATTCGGGGATTCAGGGATACAGGGATNGGGGTTCAGGGATTCAGGAATTCGGGGATTCAGGGATTCAGGGATTCAGGAATTCGGGGATTCAGGGATTCAGGGATACAGGGATTCAGGGATTCAGGGATACAGGAATTCAGGGATACAGGAATTCAGGAATACAGGGATTCGGGGATTCAGGGATACAGGGATAAAGGGATTCAGGGTCCAGCCCCACCCCAAGATCCTCCAGCTCGCCCTCCCAGTACACCCAACTCCATCTGCGAGGAAAAATGAGCATCAGGAGGGCTGCAGCTCCATGGAATCATGGAATATTGAGGTTGGAAAAAGACTTTAAAGCCTCTCTTGTCCCAACCCCTTCCATGGGCAGGGACACCTTGCACTAAACCAGGATGTTCACGTTGTTCACGTGTCAGAATAAGAGAAAAACAGAGTTACACGAGAAAATGTCTGGGCCCAGCCCTTCTAAGTGAGGAGGTCACACCCACAGCTAAAAAAAAATTGGTTAGGCTTGAGGAATGGACAGTTTATCGTCATCTGGGGAAAAGTCATATGAGACCTCCACCCCCCTGCAAGGCTGAACCCAAATCCAGAATGAAGATTGTTATTACTTTTCACATGTTGTAAAAAAAAGCTTGAAAATTCAAGGCTCTGCTGGGAGAGCTGGGAGTGTTCACATGGAGAAGATTCCAGGGACTCTTTAGAGCCCTTCCAGGGCCTCAAAGGGCTCCAGGAGAGCTGCAGAGGGACTGGGGACAAGGGATGGAGGGACAGGACACAGGGAATGGCTCCCACTGCCAGAGGGCAGGGATGGATGGGATGCTGGGAATTGGGAATTCCTGGCTGGGAGGGTGGGGAGGCTGATGCAGGGATCCCAGCCGACGGATTCCACTGCAGGATTCCCAAGTAAAACTGAGGTGGCACAAGGAATTTATGCCCACACAAAAGTTTGTTCTGGATCTCTCAGGTGTATTTGGTTTCACTTTAGGTAATTCTGCCCAGCCCTGCTGCTTCCAAGGTCTCGTGACCCCTCACAATGACAGGGGACAGGCCACAGATTTCTCATTCTGGGTCTCAGTGTTGGGTGCTAAGCTCTGGTTTTAAGCCTGTGAAGTTTGGGATACCACAAAAAGCCCCTGGAGAAGGCTGATCCCTCTTTCAGAACGGGCTCATTCGGATGTGGGGTGACCTGAAGGACTCAGAGGAAAGGTTTCACATGAATATGAATATGGGAATGCAGAGGTGCAACACCAGCTGCAAAAGCAGCTGTGGTAAAGCCAAAAGTGACTTTTTCCTGTGGCATGGGAAGCCCTGGAACCACTGCAGAGCCAGATGGGAAGCCCAGCCATGCCATGTCCCCATAAGTCACTTCCTTGGCTAATTAATTTAATCCAATTTAACACGGATCACACCCTCTGGAGCCCAGGGAGGGTTCCTGTGCCTGGAAAGGCAGCTCTGCTTTGCTTCCAGCATCCCAAAGGACTGGAGCAGCAATTCCAGAAGTGCTCTGCAGGAATGCTGGGCTTGGACACACCACTGCACCCATCCCATCCCATCCCANCCACATTTCCCGATCCCCCTGAATGGGGTTGAGGGGCTTTTGTGGCCCTCAGTAAAACCATGGCCAAAACAGCCAAAAAATGAGAGTTTCCTCCCTGCTGACAGCACAGAAATGTGGAGGAGATGTTCCAAACAAGCCAGGAGAGGAGGGAGCAAGAGGGAAGTGTTTTTCCTTTCTTCTCTGCTCTCCCAAAATGCCTATTTCCCAAAAACATTGTGTGGCATCGCCATCATTTGGGAATGGAGAGGGATTATCTACAAGGGGCTGAAGTGCCAGAACAAGGGGCTTTCCACTGCCAGAGCTTGGATGGGATATTGGGAATTAGGAATTCCTGGCTGGGAGGGTGGGCAGGCCCTGGCACAGGGTGCCCAGAGCAGCTGTGGCTGCCCCTGGATCCCTGGAAGTGTCCAAGGCCAGGTTGGACAGGGCTTGGAGCAGCCTGGGACAGTGGAAGGTGTCCCTGCCCATGGCAGGGGTGGGATGGGATTGGATTTAAGGTCCCTTCCATCCCAAACCATTCCATGACTCTATGGCAGATTCTGGAGAAGATCCCCACTCCCTGCATCCCCCCAGCCACCGTGGAAAGTTTCACCATTTTTAAGAAGCCTGAGGGGCAGCTGACGCCCTCGGTTGTCTCCAAGGAACGGCTTCTCCCTCCCTCCTCTCCAGCACCAGATTCCCAGGTGGAAATGCAGGATTAAAGACCTGCCTGCAGCAGGTTTCCGGTGTGGGAATAAAAAAAAAGTCATTAAGGGCCGGCAGAGACAATGAAATGAAACTTTGTCATCTTGTGTTTGAGCCGAGCAGGCGCTGAGGGAGCTGACGAGAGGCAAATTAATTTGCCTTTTCCGAAGGCTCCTGCGTGAGGTTAATAAAAGCAGCATTTTGTGCCGGCTCATGGCTCGGGGTGCAGAGACCCACGCTCCTCCTTGTCCTCACAGAGCTCTGGTGAAGGCCCTTTTCTCCTCTGGAAGCAGGGAAAGGAGGAGATTTTTGGGGTTAATCCCTGGCCAGCAGCTCAGGATGCGTCCTGGCAAAGCGACGGGGGTTGAAGGGGTTCCTCTCCTTGCACGCACCAATTTCACTTTTATTTTGGCATTAAATTCGATCCAAATAATTTCCCTGAGCCCACTTGCCAGGATTGCTGCCCTGATGGTTGGGAGAGTGACTCTCCTGCAGCAGAAGCAGATCCCAGGGGATGGATGCTGGAAGGTTCTCTCCCAGCCCCTCGTTTCCTGCTGAGGAGCCATAAACCTCCCAGAAAAACAAGCAGCTGCTAATTAGTGGTCAGCAGAGGAGCTGGGGGCTGGCAGGAGAGAATCCTTGGATTCTGGGGGAATCCTGCCTCCGGGCTGTGCCACGGATCCTGCTGGGTTCTCTTCCTACCCTGTCACATTCCTTGGCACGCTGGTCCCTGCAGGATGCAGCCTCCTTGCCATTTCCAACATTTTCCCCATTTTTTTAAGGTTTTCTTTCTGTCTTTTGCACGCCAGGCAGCCATTCCCTCTGGCTTAGAGGAGAGTTAGGCAACTGGTCCTGAAATTCCAGCATGAGCAACCAGGTCATGACCACCCAGATAAACAAAGCTCAAGGACCCCAAGGCTCTTCCTAAAGTTTTTGGCTCCTTTTCCAGCTGAGCACACCCTGAGACACGATGGGAGCCCCAAAACTGAGCCCCGAATGAGCTTTTCCTCCTGCTGTGTGCATGGATGAGGGAATAATGTGGGAAGGGACAACTGTGCCCTCCAAGTGCTGGGTGGGATGGTGCCAAATTTGGGTTCCCAAGGTTGGCAGTGGGATTAATGACATTCCACCGGTGTGGGGAGCACCCCAGCTTCACCCCCATGGGCAGGCACTTCTGGAAACCCTATCCCTAAAATTCCAAACCCCCTCCAAAGCCCCCCAGCCACAGGCTGCTGCCAAAAAACCCACTTGAGCAACAGCAGCCCCTGCCTGACATCTGCCCACACGCATTTGGGAGGCCAGAAAACTTCCTGTGGACATTGGCTGCCTGACAGGAGTGACCTCAATTCTGCCTTTTTTTAGGGTGGGTTATTTTTGGGGGCTGTGTTTTGATAACAGGTGGGAGCTTTGCCTGCCTTTCCCTGGCTGTGGGATAGGCAGGTTTTAGGGACGAGCTCAGAGATGGGGGAGGGATTTCTGTAGCTCCTGTAAAAAATGTCATTCTGCATCTGTAAAATACAGTTTATTGCTTCTTTTTAGGAAATTGGAGGCATCCACTTCCCCCTGCCAGCCTCTCCTGCTGCCCTCTCCCCCCATTCCCATGGTTTCATCCCACATCCAACACATTTCCTCCAGGAGCCAGATCTACCCTGAGGAGCACCACAAGCACAAACCCAGCAGGCTCCTTTGAGAGACATTTATTATTTAAATAACAACTCCTTTTTTTTTTTTTTTTTTACATCATCCCGACTCACAAACCACGGAAAAGCCCCAAATCTCAGCACCTTTGGGTTCCCTGAGCAGAGCTGCAGCTCCCACATGAGACTCCACACTCGGAATTGCACAAACGCCACTGGGTGTGCTGGATGCTGCTCAAATGGGAGCCACAAGAAAATTCCTAACGGCAGTGGTGGCCTCGGGATGTGGAGTTGGATGCTCCTCATCCCAGTGGGAACGATCCTGGAGTCCCAAAGAGCAAGAGGAAACCCAGAAAACAAAATAGTGGTGTTGAAGGATGCTGCCCAACGGGGCAGGATTGATCACCTGGATGGTTTTGCAATTGGTTTTTTGCTTTTATTGATTTTTTGGGGGGGGGGGTCATTTTAAATAAATATTTGTCCCAGTCAAGGACAAACCCACACCCCACCAGCAGCACCACGCAGGATGTGGGTGAAGCTCATGGCTGTGACCATTCCCTGGTCAGGCTCTTTATTCCCTTTGTTGGCTCTTGCAAAAATCACGGGGCAAAGGGAACTTCTAAATGGGTGCTGAGGAGGGGCTGCTCTGCTCCATCACAGCGCCAGGGAAGTGCCAAAATTTGGCTTTTTTTAGTACCTTGGCGCCCCTCAGGGACCCACCAGTGCCTAAAATCTCAGGTGTGTGGGACAGACAGACAGACACGACCACACAGACCTGCCCCTGAGAAAGTGCATTTCTTTAGGCAACCAGCCTAAAAAAAGGAGGCATTTTTGAGGATATGCTGCTCCATTCCTCTCCTTCCCAATCCTTATGGATCTGGGGGCACAGACGGGTGTTTGCAGCCACCCAGCCCCATCTCCAGGAGCTGCAGCCCTGCCTACATCCCAAAAAACCACGGAGACCTTGCAGGGAAGCACACCAGCAGGAACCTCTGCTTCCCAACACCCCCCAGCCATGGGGTTACAGCAAAGCCCCCCAAGCTTCACCCTCCCCAGCAGGGCTGAGCCCTTCTCCAGGTGGGACCAGCCCTAAGGGTGACAGCAGCACCCAGCGACTCATCAGCCCTTCCAACCTTGCCCCGCTGTCCCTGTGAGAGGCCACAGTGGCTTTCCCAGGTGGCCCCCGAGCCACCCCCAGCTGGCCCCGGCTGCAGCAGACGCGTCTCTTGACGAGCCCTGAGGCAGAGCTTCCTCAGGAGGCAGGATTCCCCTGGAATCTACTGCCCGCAGAGGTCCGGCCGCGCCGCCAGCTTTGCCCCAGCAGGGGACACGGTGTGGCTGTGCGGGGACCTGGGGGTCACCTGGCAGCAGAGCACCGAGCGCATGAGGCGCAGCACGGGCGGCCGCAGGATGGCGAAGACCCAGGGGTCCACGATGGAGTTGATGGAGAGGAAGCGCAGGGCCAGCAGGTCCCACTCGTGGTCGGCCTCCTCGCCGCCGAATTTGTTCACGTAGGCACGGATCTGCGAAGTCGGATTGGAAAGGAGCTTAAGAAAAATCATCTCGTTCCACCCCACCCTGCCATTCCACTATCACAGGTGCATCCAAGCCTCATCCAAGCTGGCCTGGAGCTCTTCCAGCCACAGCTTCTCTGGACAACCTGTGTCAGGGCCTTACCACCCTCACAGTAAAGAATTTTTTCCCAATATCTCATCTAAGCCTCCCCTCCTTCAGTTTGAATCCATTTCTCCCTGGTCTTGTCACTCCAGGCCTTTGTAAAGAGTCTCTCTGCATCTTTCCTATAGTTCCTTTCAAGTACTGGAAGGTCATAATTAGGTGACTCCAAATCCTTCTCTTTTCCAGGGTGAACAATCCCAATTCTTCCAGCCTTTCCTCACAGCAGAGCTGCTCCTTCCCTTTAATCAACTTGGTGCCTCCTCTGGACTCGCTCCGACAGTCCCAGGTCCTTCCCGTTCTGGAAGGATCCCAGAGCTGGACCCAGCACTGCAGTGGGGTCTCACAACCACCTCCCTCAAGCAGGGAGGAATCACAGGGAGGAATGATTCCGAGCCTGGGCTCCCAAGATCCGGCCCTTAGGCAGCTCTTTTGGGGCGATTTGGGCTGTCACGGCAAATTTGCTGACTCCGTGGGTTTAAATGAACTTTGAATGAAAGCCAGCCCCGTGCTCCGCTTCGTTTAGAGCCCCAATTAAACCCGTGGCTGCTGGAGGAAGTGGCGTCTCTCACCTTGAGACCACACGAGAGCAATAAACGTGGGAAACGGAGAGGATGAGGAGTGCTGGACCTCGCCGGTCCTTCCCGCGACTGCCGACTCATCACAGCCCGCGGGGCTTCCTGGAAGGGTGACTCAGCACTCCTTACTCATGCGGGTCACTCGCCACCCCCTCGTTCCGGGTTTGGGAGATGCTTGGATGGGGCCGGGCAGCAGGAGCATCCCTCTCCTGCCTGGGTACCACCCCGGGGCGGCACATCCGCGGTGGCCGCGCGCAGCCGTGCCAAGCCCTGGTGTGTTTTGGGAAGGAATTTGTGCCCTGATGGGTTCGTGTGCCTGGGCTGCTCCTGGGAGGAGCGGTGGCTGCTGTGGGCAGCCGGGGACAGGAGAGAAAGTGTCACCCCAAGGAGGCAGCTGGGTTTGAGACGCTGCCAAAGCGCAGCCCCGCACGGGAGCCGGGCGATGGGAAAAGGGAAGCTGGCTCTGGATAAGGCCATATCTGCCACCACAGGACCCAGGGGATCCCGGCCAGGGCTGCTTTCCCAGCCCCTCTGCCCCAGGCACGCTCACGGGGCCCTGCCCACGTGTCCCCGCCGAGGGGTTCCGCTTTGCACTGACCACAGCAGCCAAACCGGGGCTTTTTTGGGACACGGGAAGAGCTGTCCATCATGTGTGGGTTCATGGTCAGCAGCTCAAGCGTCTCTCAGGGCATTGAAACTTCTGGGATGCTCACGAGCATCTGGACACTATTCCTTTGTCCTAAAACCCTGGCTCGGCTGTACCCTGTGGTTATTTCCTTTTCCTTTAGGAAAAGCGAGGGAGCATGAAGGGAAGGTAGGGTCAATTTAACACCGAGTATGAAATTAGCACTGGTTGTGCTCCCAGCCTTGATGGGGTCACTTCTAATGGGCACTGGAGGACTCACAGGCCCGGGCTCCAGAGCCATCTATGCTCCTGGTGGAAAAGCACTTGGATGGATGGAAAGTGGCCCTTGGGAGGGGAGAGCCCAGACAGAGTCAGGGCACTCGCTCTCTCCGCTTCTTCACTTGGCTGTTTTGATCCCGGATTTCTGTTGGAAGCCTCGTGCATGGATGGGGCATGGGATGTGGGCACATCCCTTGGGATGACACGTGCTACGGACGCTGTGCCAGATCTCTGTTCCCAGAAATCTCCCATCTCTGTGCCTGCACCTCGGTGCTGCTGCAGAGGAGCAGAAACTGCTGTCTAACAGGGAGGTGGGTGCAGCCTCCCTCATCTCCAGTTCCATCCGCAGAAATCTGGGATAACTCATCCCTCCCAGCACGGATATCCACTGCCTCCAGCCCTGGGCAGCTCCTTCATCCCGTCTCTAGAAGTGTAACGGGTAGTTTTGCATCCCTCACACCTCCACCGTGAGTTCCTGGATCCTGGGAATCGCAGTGATGCCATGGGGTCCAGGGGACCCCCAGCCTGTCCCTGCCTGGCCTCAGAGACTCTGTGGGGTGGGAGGGCACCTCTGCTCCTGTCACCCCATTCTCCTGTCAGACCATTCTCCTGCCACCCATTCTCCTGCCACCAATGATCCTGCCACCCCATTCTCCTGTCAGACTGTTCTCCTGCCACCCATGATCCTGCCACCCCATCATCCTCCTGGCACTGGGGATACAGGGAGTGATTCCCCCTGCTCCCCAGGTGACGTGCAAATTGCCAAGCTCACGGCTGAGCTGGGTTCTCCCAAGTTTTGGGAACGGCAAAGCTTTGATCTCAACCCTCGAGGTTTGGCCAGCAGAGTTGGGGGAAGCTTTATAAAGGCCGGGAGAGAAACCCCACCCTGGGGACAGACAGTGACACTCACCGTGAAGGGCAGGGAGCAGATGACGAAGGTGATGGTCATGATGGACAGCAGCAGGAGGTGGTCGATCTCCTCGGCCATGGAGAACATGCGCCGGCCGCAGCCGGTGGCCGCGCGCGGCTGCTCCGGGGTGGTCACCCGGCGGGTCCGCTGCCCGCGGCGGTGCATGCGGGCCAGGTTCACGATGACGCTCAGGTTGCAGAGCAGCACGGCGAGGATGAGGAAGAGGAGCAGGGTGGCGTAGAGCAGCGAGAAGGTGACGTTCAGCCCCGCCACCTCCCCGTTGCTCTGGTGGGAATCTGGCGGGTGCATCTGGATGAAGCACCACGTGCCGGGGCAGTACTGCACGTAGCGCCCGAAGCCCACCAGCGGCAGCGAGCAGAAGGCGGCCGAGAAGGTGTAGATGGCCGGCAGGGCCACCAGGCCCGTGCGGGGGCTCAGGAAGCGCTCGTAGAAGTACGGCCGCCCCAGGGCCAGGCAGCGCTCCAGCGCCATGGTGAAGAGGATGAGCATGGTGGCGAGGCCGAAGAAGCTCATGGCGAAGCCGAAGTAGAGGCAGATGTGCCCTCCGCGGGCCAGGGCGGTGAGGGTGAGGTTGCGGTGGTAGGAAGCGAGCACCAAGGGGCTGACGGAGCAGGTGCCCAGCAGGTCGGTGACCACCAGGGCCAGCACCAGGATGTGGAACAGCGCGGGCGGGCGCTGGCGGGGCCCGCGGCGGCCGCGCAGGAGCAGCCCCAGCGCCAGGAGGTTGCCCAGGAGCCCGGCCGAGAACATGAGGGCGCTGACCAGCGGGCGAGCCCCG
>VZSE01012683.1:1177-98227 GCA_013398275.1 Promerops cafer
CATCGGGAGCTGCCTGCGCCCCTGCCGGCTGTGACCGTAACTGCACCAACGGGAAAGTGCCGCAGCCGAAAGGCTGTCACTGGTTCCTGGGTCTGTTTATTGTCAACACCGTTGTTACTGTTGTGTGTTATATGTATATATATATATATATCAGTAAAGAACTGCTATTCTTTCCCCCATCTCTCTGCCTGAGAGCCTCTTAATTCCACAATTGTAATAATCCAGAGGGAGGGTGTTTTGCATTCTCCATTCCAAGGGAGGTCTTGCGGCCTTCCCTAGCAGACACTGTCTTGTAAACCAAGACATATATCCTTGTATATTTACTACTTTAATTTAAAAAATAACATGAAGAATTTAATGTAAATCTCTAAACCAGATTCCCAAAATACAATCTGAGAGAAAACAGTGTGAAAATTTGAAGACAGACACTTCCAGAGACTCTATAAATATGCTTTGGTGTTTTGTGGGCCAAGGATGTATCTTTTGACTCTGCAATCTTCCTCTACATGTAAATGGAGCGTGTAAGTTCCCTGGAGTTTATTTAATTATCCCAAACACTTAAATTTTACAAAAAAAAAAAAAAAAAAAAGAAGTGATAAAATAAGCATATGTTTCTACACTGTGCAAGTGTTATGAGAATAAAATTTAAGTATCTTTTCAGTAATGCTTCAGAGAAGCTTTGAATGCTCTAGTATCATAAGAATAAATCATAACACTAGAAGCTGGTACTATTTGGCCTCCCAGCTTTGGTAGAGTCACTTTCAGGGAACAGATTTTTATATAGTTATTAGACCACGTTAAATGCACAGATGCTTTGCATACCTCTGAGCAAGAAAAAACAAAAATGGGAATGGGAAAAGATAGGTGTAAAGCAGGCTGTGTAATTAAGCAAAGAAGTGCACATGTTGTTAGGGCTAAAAGATACAGTTTAAAGAAGGGATTTTTCCTGAACAAAATTATTTGTGTGCAGTATATTCTAACCTGCTGTATTATTAGGTCAGTTGGGAATGGAAATCCTCTTGGTAACAATTGTTGTTCACAGAACCAAATTTTTACCAGGCTGAAAGACAATGAATATCTGAATCCACATGACTCTTTGCAGGGAAAATGGTGCTACTGAAATATCTAATATTCCTCACAAGCTACACTCTAAAGAGGTTGGGAAAATCTAGTAAATCTCCTTATGCACAAAACAAATCCTCTGATAGTAGTTAAGGAAATGGAATTGTAACATGAACATCTGCTCCTTGTAATGCAGGGAGTGTTGGAGCCTGGTGGCTTGGAAACAGTGAAACTTACATTGTCAGGATTAACTTCTTGTGGGACAGTGAGTAATTGCTGATTGGGGCTGGTGCAGCCTGTCTGCTGACGCAGAGGAATTAGTGAAAAGTGGCTGATCTTAATGTCTTTGCTAATGACAAGAAAGAAGATTTTTATTGGTTTTGTAAGCATTTCAGTGTTGACTGGTACTGAGCAGCTCTGAAGTGTAGCTTTGTTTTAATACTCCTGCAAGGCAGGGGATGTGCTGCTATTCCTGTTTCACAATGGCAAAATGAGATCCATGGGGAAAACGTTCTGGCTTTTCTGTGAGAGCTCAGCTGTGCAGAGATAATCAAGGAATTATTTTAGGAAGAAAACTAAATCCTCTTTTTCCTTTACCACTGTTGAAGGGTATTATGAGCAACAAGAGGAGAAAAGTAGTTTAAGTCTTAGTCTGAGTTCCCAATTCAACCATCATCCTCCACAGGAGGTCAAAGGATGTGCTGCTGGCTGTGGAAAATTTGGCTTATGAAGATTGTGTAAAATTAGACTGGAGAGTATACAGGAAAATACCAATGACAAATCTTCCATTGACTCTAGGTGACGCTGAGGACCTAAACAAGTGGAAATCTGGTATCTGTGCTTCCACTTATTGGAGTATTGGAGAACGGGAGAACTTGGTGGTAAATAAAGCCACAAAAGTCATGATGGAAAACCAGACACCCCTTCCTTCACAGCTTGCTAGGTCTTTGAAAGGAAAGTGCATAAACAAAGAAGTGTTATCGGTGCAAATGTCTGAAGGGACCAAACCTTCTGTAACAACATTTATTGGAGAAGAAACCATACAAGATTTTGCTGAATTCTCTGATTTTGATCAACCTGCTCTCATGTAAATCATACGGGATTAGCAAGATCTCGTCAGTATTTCCTTGCATGTGTTTATTTAGACTCCTACATTAGCAGTAGGAGATGCAGCTTCAGAGAGATGCTAGTAACAGTCAGAAACAGTGCTTTGCTGAACCTTTTAGCAGAGGCCACTCTTCCAAAACTAGAATGGAGCCAAACTAGTGTAGGAGTTCCCTTGGTATCAGTGTCTGTTTCTTTCAGGAGTGTTTGGATAAGCATTGGCAAGTTTTCTGGCCCTGGGTAGCCCACCCAGAGCTTGCTGTCTGGGAGTGTTAAGCTTTTAAAATGCAGATTATGTATTTATCTGGTAAGTCAACTTAACATGCAAAAGCAATCTGGGAGTTGTCTCCAACTCTTGTGCATCTGCTGACCTCTTTCACACAATGAACACTGGCTAAACACGGAGAGAGATTGCATGGGTGCAATTTAGTCAGGTGGACAGGGAAGTAGAGGTATTACAAAATTCCAGCCAAATCATGGCTCTGCTCATAGAAGAAGCTGTGCCTCCTCAGAAGGCTTACCAAATCCTTTTCACCAGGGACTCGAAGAAATATGGGGGAGTTGGGAAATTTCTTCTGGCTAAGGTTTGGAGTTGTTTGTTAGGACTAAGGCAATGAGCCTTAGTTCTCCTGCCAGGGAAGTCACCTCCTGCTTTCTAATTTGCTTTAATTAATCTCATAATTATTTCTTTTTATTGGATGAAGATATTCCATATTCCATTTTCCAGGTAAAACATTTAATTCTCTGACATTGCCTCAAGCTAGGATTTGTTTACAAAATTTCTGGAGCCTTTACTGCCGTTACCTTTACTTGACTGCCAACTGTACTTAAGTGTCAAAGTATTAAAGGGCAGCTTTTCTCCAGGAGTGTAGACTAATTGGAAACAAACTGTTAAGAAACTTCATTTGCTGTTAGAGAAAATTACTTGCACTTTTAATATAGAAAATAATTGTTTTTCTTGATGAACAGTTATTCCAAAGGGACATCAGCTTCTCCCTAGTCTTCTGTTCAGAGCTGGCTGTTTCTAGAACTTCTTCCTTCTCTACTACTGTGCAGTTAATATCCTGACTCTTAAGGTAAAGTGATTTTGTCATTCTTTTATTTTTCAAATAGAGTTTGATTAGCCCATCCCACCCCAGTGACTGATCAATAATTAAATTGCAAACCCTGCGGATTTCAAACACCTGCAGGGCAGGTGGAGCAAATGAAAAAAACACTGCTCATTTTGGACATAACCTTGGGATTAATGAAATCTGTTATCATGCTTAACAATTCCTAAATGCATTTTATAAATTCAAAATTAAATATCTCACAATTCTCAGCTGTTTTATCGGAATATATTCTTCTAGTATCTATCCTAAATAGTCTCTACTACAAGTAATAATAATAAATAATAAAGTCTCTGATTGTCTAGTACTAAAGATATTCTACAAAACTGGTGAAAGTGTCTTTTAATTACCCATTTTTTTAGGGTTTTGCTGATGTTTGCTAACATTTCTGGATAATTCTGTTTCAGTTTAGAGCAGCTAGGATTAGTAAGCACCTCTCTAGGATTATGTGTATATGCGATACCTCCTAAGTGCTCTCCTCTGTTTAATGCACATGAAATGTAACTGTGGTATCCTTCAGCAGCTTTTAAAAATAAAGCAACCTCTACTCCTGTCCATTTTAATAGCGCTTAGATGAGAATTTTACCTATAGTAGAATATTTTAGATGCTCTTCTAGGTCTTTACCTGGTAGAAATCAGTAGGAACTCCTTTGTTCCCATTCACTTAAGCAGCTTTGCCATGGATGACAGTGCATCCTTGATGTACCTGTTACCACTGGGCACAGTGACTCAGTGGTAACTCAGTACGATGTGGATGTTTCTGTAGGTGCAGTGCAGGAGGCACAGTGCTCCTTTGACCTGGATTAAATTGGGGTGCTGTGCTGGTGAGGGCTGGAACCATTCTTAACAAAGAGTGCTGATTTTTATCTTAGACAAAATGAACAAGTTGATCTTCTCTTCAGGATGTGTGATACACAGGGTAATTAAAAAAAAAAAAAAAAATAGAAGAAAATTTTTGCACAGCTCCATAATATGAGCCAGCAAGGGATGGAGCTTTTTTCCCCTCATCCTTTTTGCTTTGTGGGTTTACCAGAAGCTCATCATCAGGTGTGGGGTGAGGACAGGAAGAAAAAAGATGTGTCTGAATTTTACCAAAGTATAACTTTGGTTTATGTTGCAGGAGAGGTAATAAATTAAAAACTGTAGAAGATGTTTCTACTTCTCTTCTTCTGTGTTGATTTAGCATATTTGCAAGAGGTTGATTTGTGAATCTCAGACCTTTTCAATAATGCCTCTCACACTAAAGTCACAGAGATCTGCAGGGAAATCTGTAGTCTTATGATGAGAAATTACTAACTAAATTGCCTATTGTATCTTGCATAATAAACAGAATTTTCCATTATTTTCACTTAGTCTCCTATTTTGGCAGTAATTCCAGTTTTTCTTGGCTTCCTCATTTTTCCTCTTGCATCTTACTTCTATTTAAAACTGAATTTCCAGCTATAAATCTGTTTCATTCCATAATCTAGCTGTATTTTGGGTTTGAGGTATTTTTTGTCTTGTTTTGTTGGAGTTTTCTTGTTTCTTTTTTAAAATTAAAATTCTGACAAGGCTATGATGACTTTATAAAAAACAGACAAGAAAACCCAAAAAACCAAAGCAGAAATAACCAGCCAGCCAGATGTTCCCATTCTTCACACAACTGAAGCAGAGGAACCGTCAACTTAATGCAGTTTCAGAAAGATTTTTTTTTTAAGTTAATCTGCTTTCTAAAGTTGCAAAGGAAAAGCAGAATGCTGTAAGTTTAAAACCATTTTTTTCTGCAGTTCTTAAATTAAGACAATAGAGGAAAATTCTCAGGCAATACATATTTCTCCAAGTTCGAAGTTGTAGGATAGAGAGTGAGCTGAGAATAGTAGCAAACCAAAGTATTTGCTGGGTGCAATCTAGAAGTTCTTCTCTGCCTTCTGTTGATGAAGACTGCTGCTTGTCCAAATGATTTGTTGTCTCCTTTCAGTATGCTTTTGACTTACTGTCCTATTTCCAAAACTAAGCTGAAGTATCATCTCACATCATTTACCCAAATACCTGTGAAACCAGAGAACTTAATTTGATTGCATTTTCTTTAATTTTTTATTCTATTTCAAGGCGAATTCTTGATATCTTGGTAGGCTCAACATATTACTGATGTTAACATTAGCACAAATCATCTATTGGATATCAGAGTTGGGAGAGGGCTTTTAATTTGTCATTCATGTTTTTCTGCCATGAGGAGAAGCTATGTTATGCTTAGTTTTCTTTTTTTTTTTTTTTTTTTTTTTAATTGAAGTGTAGTTTGCAAACCTTTAAAATGTACCTGCTCCCTGCTGCTGCATTTGCCTGCATCCACTGCTTTAAGCATGACAAGGGTAGTGGCACCTGAGAATGGAAGATTGTTTTACAGAAGAGCATGCAGGCTCTTCAAAGCAGCCCTGTTCGTCTTCATAATTCTTCAGCTTCCTTTTAAAACTGAAACTCATCTCTGTCTCTTGGCACAGCTTAGGAAAATTCCTGAAGTGTGAAGTAGCTCCACTGTGCAATAATGCCTGCAAGTGTTTGAGAAGTACTTCTTACGTAGGAGCCCTGTCAAGCAGAGGCCCACTTAGCTAAGTGTTTGTGTACTGAGGTGCTGATGAGAACACGGTGGTTGAAGGGGGGGAGCAGCTTACAATGTCTAATGTTGGAAGCACATAGGAAAAGAGAAAACTGTCTTGAGTGTCGGAGCTGTTGCTCTCTAAAACCTTTGTGTTTGCAAAGTGGCCAAAGCAAAATTCCTCAAAGGACTGAAAGAACTGAAGGGAAGTTGTTGAAGTAGAAATAATCTGAGGGAGCTTAGTACAGCCTGGCAAGCAGAGAAAAGTCTCATTTTGTGTGATTACTGAAAGAGGAAGCCTATTTTTGGTGCTTTGAGTTGGGTGACTGTAGAAGAGAGTTAGTTCTGTTTCCTTGTGTGAACTTTATTTTTGGTGTGACTGATCAGCTCTGTATAAAAGGAAAAGCTGTATATATATGACTAATTAGCTGTGTCACAGCCTGACAGCTCCTGGCAAAATAGTTTTCAAAATAGTTAAGTGCCTTTCATGTTTACTCCAGGTGACACAGATTTGGGTTTATGATACAAAACACACTGAGCTTTTAAAGCCTCTCAGCTGCACAGCTGCAAACTCCACTAATCCGGAAGAAAAATGTGGTCTGCTATTCATTAAATGCAGATGAGTTTCCTTTATTAGCAGATGCCTAAATTTAGGAACACGTGCAGTTAGAATCAGTGGAATATTCTGAACCTTTTTAATCTTCTTTCTTGCACTGGTGCTGTGCTGTGTCTTTGAGAGGTCTCAGACCCCAAGCCCTAATGTGTAGCCTGGTTTATTCTGTTGCCTTTGTAAAGTGTGCTTTATATGCAGATCTCCTCTGTTTCCACTTATTTCTTTCATGGTGATAAGGAAAGTGAGGAAAGTTGTCATTAGAAATTCAGCTTTGTGCCTGACCATCAAGTAGAAGCAATCTCAATTTTTGGCACAGCTCTGTTTCCAGGATGCAAACTGGTCTCTCATCTGTGAATTTCTGTTGTCTTCCAATCTTACCTGGAAAAAATACTCAGTGTAACCAACAAATTTAATGAAAAACTGTTGGTTTCGCAAAATTGGGGTTTAATTTGTACCTTTTTTTCATTTGTACAGGGCTCACTATCATAAAATTTCCTGGGCATTTTGAAAGTATTATCACAAATAATTAAAAGAATGTCAGTTATGTGTAATGATAACATGATATCTTTTTCATCCAAGACAGGAAACATGTTAGGCCAGTGCAATAATTCTCACAAAATTGCACCAATCAGAGATTATGGGCTTAAATTGGTTTAGCATTTTCCTTGACAATCTGATCTAATCAGCATTGCAGGGGGGTTTATTCCTCCTAACCAGAACCATGACCTGAAACAAGGCTGTCACTCTGCTTGTCTGAAAAATTAGGGAGGTAATTGTGCCCATCTCATTCTTCTCTTTCCTTTATGAGTACCACTGCTGGTTTAGGGCACTTACACTGCAGTTTGTGATACTGAGATTAGTGTATCACAACTGAATAAATTCACCAAATCAATTTTCAGGCAGTTTTTGGCAGATTATTATTGTATTTTTAGACTGTTATTCCAAAAATTGTTGTATGTTTGCCTACAAATTATGTTTAAGTTGATGCCTTAAGTACAGAATTATTTGAAATAAGAAAAATAACTTTGCAATTAAAAACATACTTCTTTTAATGAAACTGGTAATCCTTTAAGTTATAGTTAATAAATAATTATTCTGACCACCCTTTATCTTGGAGGTCTGTAATTAAGAAATTATGTGTTGCTTTAAATGAATTGATGCTGTCTTAAAATTTGGCTTCCAGGTAGAAGGAATGCAGAGAGGTATCACTTAGGACAAGCTGAAAATTGTGTTTTAGAAAGTCTGAAGACTTGGGACTTAGTCTTTAACATCCTCATAGTGTGTTTTTTGAAAATCTGCATTTTACACGTTGGAGAAAATGAAATTGGTCCCTGACAAAATATTGATGTCAATGGATACAGAAAGCCTTAAAAGTGCAGTATTGGTACCTGTCAGAGAGTTCCATGTCTTCATCTGAGGGGAAATGGGTTGTACTTGTAAATTTGTATTTCTTTAGGTAATCCCATTCCAGTAAATTAGAAGCTTTTACTCTGTTTCCAAGTTGTCCAGGCTTGTAGTAACTTTATTGTTAACTTTGCCAGAATGATGCATGGATCTGTCTGGCCTGATTCGTATCCATGGAACAGTTATGGCTAAAGGGATATTTAATAGGCTAGTGGTGAGAACATATCTAGTAGGAACAACATTGGCCAGGATTTATAGTGTTTTCAGATCAGAACAGGCCAGATGGAGTGCATACAAAAGAACTATAGAGCCCTTACCAAGACCTTGTTCCTATAAAGTGTTGTGTGCGCCCACATCAAATAGTTTAGCATTGACTCGATAACCTAATAAACATTTCATTTTTCTCCTATGCATATTCTTACCCATAGAAAATAACCACTATCATGGAATTTGCTGGTTAATTAGTAGTTTATTGGTTTGATACATGTAGTTCTGAGAGCTCTTTAACAAGTTCTTTAGAAGTCTCAAAACCCTCAGATTGCTCTGAAGACCCAAATTTTTCCTGTTTCTTACACTGCTCTCTAGCACTGAGGACATTTTGAGAGTCATCTCCAGACATCTTTCTTCAGTGTAAAGTGACTTTTGTGCCATGACTTTTTAGGAGCTGTTGCGTTATCAAAGTCTGCCAGGGCAGGAAACATCCACCTTCTCTACATGAATGTCTGTCCTTGTTGGGTGCTAAGCAGCACAACTAGACTGAATTTCCAGTCTAATATGCACAATAAGCATGGGATTATTTATCAGAAAAAACTCCAAACAGAAACCCCCAAACATAAACAAATGAAAATATATGTTAGTCGCAGGCTAATAGCTTATACCATTATGTATGTGTATTGGCTGCTTAAAATGAAGTAAAGGTAGCATATAAATTAATAGCATATAAATTGTGTTTCAAGTTCTAAAAAATTTAAAAATTTGGGGAGTTTTAGCATTTCCTTCTATGTGTGCTGTCATACACAGTTTAATCTTTAAAGTTTTGTCTGCTTGTATACTGTTCATAGTGTTACCATGATTTCTTGACAGCTGTTGAGGAGAGGGTCACCTTTCTTTTGTTGGGTTTTTTTTTCATTCCCTGTCTGTCTGATCTTTCCAGTGTTTACACTAACTACAGAGTGTGCTGGAGTATGCAAAGACTGGATATGGAGCTGAATCCTCCCAGTGTGGTTGTGTGTTTTGTATGTAGTTCAGAGTAGGTTTATTTTTTTCTTAAGTTTAGGGCTCTGCTGCTTTGTCATCTGTGCAGACAGAGTCTGACAGGCTCTGTCAGTCTCTCTGAGGAGCCCTAGCAACTTCAGTATGACTTACTAAGCTGTATGTCTTGGTTTGAGAGGAAGTGAGTTTTTTGGGAAGTTTTAGTTAAACCAATCAGTGGTCAGATTTGAATATTGACACCTGGTGTGACCACTGAAGACATGGATCACCTCTGAGGACACACGGGGTTAAAAGCAGAGAATTCCCAGAGTTCAGTTCTCTTTTGTTTTGACCTCGGGAGAATGCCCATCTCCTCCTCACCCGGCCACAGGCTGGGTGGGGGAGGGGAAGCTATGGAGGCCTAGGTTGAGGCAGGCTGGAGCCCCAAAGAGAGAGAGAGAGGGTGGAAGGGAATGGAACCGGGCCAGCCCTGCAGGACGGACCGGTGGAGAAATCCCGGGATGTCTGAGAGAGAGGGAGAGAGAGAGAGCGAGAGTCTGTGCTGGCAGCAGGTGGGGGGGGGAGGTGCCCAGTGTGTGGGAGTCGCTGCCATGAGATTTCAGTCTCCTGAGAGCAGCGGAGCTCAGACTTTTAACCCTTTCTGGGGTGACAAAAACTTTATGAAACATTAGTCCTCCTGGCTGGTGGTTTCAGAGAGAAGAGAGACAGTCTGGGGCCTAAGATGTTAAGAGGAAGATGGGAAGAATCCAAGGTGGGAGGAGATGATGGAGTGGCTTTTACTTTTAGCTGGACTTTTCTTGTATAGCCATAGACTGAACCAAGTGACCTGTAATACATGAGACTGCATTTAGGGGGATGCGATGGCTTGAGCCAAGAGAGTGACCTGCAGTAATGACACCATATAAAGGAGTGGAGTGAGCAGAGGAAGATGAAGAGGGTGTGGTGGTGCCCTCTGTCTTCAGGGAGAAGAAGAGCTCTGTTCTCAAGACCCTCGGCCCCAGGGGATGAGAAAATGGGGGGGACTGTTGTCCTAAAAAATGAGATATGGTTGTTTTTTGGTACTTGGCAAAGCATCCTTGAAGAACCCTATGAGCAGTTTCAGTCCATGAACGGTAGTGAGAGCACTGTACAAGGAGAATGGGAGGTTTCAACTGTGTTTCGTGGGGAGAACTATTTTACAAGAGAGACTCCTCTCTCCCCTGATGGACTGAGAATTGATTATCTGAGTAATGGTAACTTGATCAGGCCTCCAAGGTTTTGTCTCACTGTGGTTTGGTGGAAGTTGGGTGGGAGGAGGAGGAATGTTTGGAAGATTTTCATTCTGTTTCCTGTGTGTTTCTGTTACTTTAGTATAGGTTAATAAAGTTTTTTTTTCCCCTCTCTTTCTAAGCTTGAGCCTGCTCTGCTCTGCTCTGTTCTTGGTCACATCTCACAGCAGTTAGTTGAAGAAAATATATTTTCATGGGGGCACTGGCATTGGGCCAGCGTCAAACCATGACACTGTAAGTAAGCAGTAGTAGCAGAATTTAACCCACTTATCTATTATATTTGTTATTAGGAGCACTTCTGCTGAAGTAATTTCTTTGAGAACAAGACTAGAATGCCAAGAAGAATTAACTTAACTTGAATATTCAAAACAGTAAAGTTCACTTTTCAGCACAAAGGTATATTAATGTTGACACCTTGCCAGCAGTAATGTGATTTTTTTGGGGAGGTGAGAGAATAATGCCCTGTTTTGAGGGATGATCTGTTGCTGTAACTTTTAATTTTTGTCTTCTGAGTATATTTTTCTCCATGGCTGATGCAGTGGTGCATTTTGGTGAGGTGCTTCTGCTGTTGCTTGTTGGTGTTTCACCATGCCATGCAAACAAGGATGTTTTCATTTAGACGTTCACTCATCTGATACAGGATTTATAGTAGGGTCCTGCATGGGAGCAGCCTTGCAGGACAGGAATTGTCAAACTGCAGTTTTTGAGAATGCTGATGTTTTCATGAGTTCCAATAGATTTCAAAAGTGGGATTTTCCTCTGTGTATCTTGCTATGTGACAAAGTTTAGGTGAGTTTTCCCACTTCTAAACCCTGTATCATGGCTCTGTGACCCAATGCCAGTCTGGCATTTTTACCTGTCACAGCGAATGGTCTCTGGCAAGAGGGTAGAGAGAGTATGGATTGCCTAAGAGATGAAGGGCACCTGTAGAGGAGAGGGATGAAAAGATCCTTCCTTCCATAGAAACCTGAAAGGCTACTGCCTGCAGGAAATAGCAGGGATTAGAATATTATTCTAATATTCTAATAGAATTCTAATAATTAATTTTAATAAAATATAGATTTTTGGAGTGCTGGGAGCCAGAGCCAGAGTTTGAGGCCATTAGGTCTCATGAGAGAGCTGAGCTTTGTTTTGCCTTTAATGATAGTCTGCTTAGATGCACATCATGAGTCCACCTTGCATGGTGATGCAAGGCACAGCTGTGGCATCACCTCTGTAATCATGGCCTGTTCCTTCCTCTCTGGGCTGGGAAATCAGAGGGTCAGGCACTGGAGAACGTGGAGGAGCACGTGATCAAAGCCTTTCCTCCCACTCTGGCATAATTTCCTACTCATTCATCTTTTTGTGAGCAGCCTGTTCCACCTGAGCATGTATCATTTAGTGCAGGTATTGATGCCTTCTGCATGTCTTTAGCTTACATAGGGGTATTTTTGCAGACAGGGTGTTTTTGCTGACTTAGTGTATCTACCTTCTTGTTACTGGCACTTAATAAAATCAGCAGATGAGGTTACACTGCAGGCTTTGTAAAGCAGTTCTGTTTCCATGGAAGGCATTTTCACAATAGAAAAGCTTTGATGTGAAACACTGCTACTTTTGTGAATAGACCTGCATTGAAATAAGGGGTAGAACCAAAATGAAACTTAGGTACTTGTGAGAACAAACAGCATGTTGGAATCTATGTAGTGGTTTAGGTTCGCCAATTCGAAATTTCCCAGCTAATGCATCAAACAGTGTAGTGGTATTTGTGCTGGCCAATCACAGGTGCACTCACTAGGGTGTACTTACTCATTTCTTGCTGTGAGATGGGATTAGGAGAAAGGCAAAACAGGCTCAAACTTTAAAAGGGTATAAAGAGAGGTTTATTGACAGTAACTAAAGGAAGAAAAAAATGAGAAAACAAACAAACGAACAAAGAAAACCCTTAAGAACTTTCCCCTCCCTACAACTTTTTTCTTCCCCACTGTCAATGTAAAGAAACAAAACTCAATATTTTCAGTCAGTTTACCCCCTTCAAAATAGTCTTTCATTAGTTCGCTTGGGGAGCGAAGTCCCTCTTGCAAATTGTCATGGAGACTTTCTACAAGAAAAGAAAGTTCTCTTGTGATTTGCAACTCTCATGAATAGCAGCTGCCCGGGTAAACCTGCCATCGTAGAAGTCCCTCCCATTTTCACACAGCCTTCCCACAGCTGTGTGTATGGGCCATGTCAACTTATGGGGTAGCAGTTTAAAGGTGAACTATTCCAAAGCAAAGGTTCTCCGCATCTATTTTTAAGCTCATCTTCATCACTGGGAGCAGAAGTCATCTCCTTTGTCTCTGGGAGCAGAATCCTCATCAGTCTTCTCTTTTACTCTCTCCCTCTATTTGTTCAAAGTTCTCATAGAATTACATAGGAGCCTTTGCTAAGTAAAGAGCCACCTCCCCATAATTCTTTAATGCATTACAGGGAAAACAAAGTCTTTCTCCATAGCCTCGCAAGAGGATTTCAGCCTCAAGATCAAGGCATCTCTTTATCCTTCTCCTCTAGAATTCAGCTTCTTCGTCACTGACTTAGTATATCATGTTGTCTCTTTACATTCTGGCATTTTTGGCCTTTTCTCTCTCTCTTTCAGGAAGGGTCAGAGCACTGAGAGGGTTAAAATCTCACCCAGGGCCTGCAGATGGCCACCTGACGCCGGTGGGCTTCAGGAGCTGCGGCAGGAGTCAGGATCGGCCACGCCGGGGGAAGGGCCAGGACCTCAGCCGCTTGGACACCACGAGAGCACGGCTGAGGCTGATGGAGTTTCTTCTCTTGGCCAGCACCCACGTGGCCAGGCCAGGGCCGGCACCGGGCCGCACGGGCTGGGCCCAGCCCTGTGGCAGGGCCGCCCGTCCTGACCTGATCCCCCTGTTACCTCTTTCCCGGCCGGAAATCAAGAGAGAGCTTTTCTCGGGCTTTCTTCGTTTTTAACATGGATGTTTGCAGAAGCGTATGAACTTTCTCACTGGTGTAATGAAGTGTCAATCCTCAAAGCTAATTACTGATTGTTTGTTTTTGTCAGACATGGAGGAAGCTGCTAAGAGCTTCCCCTGCACTACTTCTAAAAGTGTCCCCCCCCCGGGCAAAAACCTACTACAATCTGTCTCTGCAACTATTTTTTGCAACGCTTTTCTGACTTGATCCTTTTTCTTAATTGTGAACCTGTTCATGGTAACTTTTCTTAGGAAGAAATATTGAAATCTGAATGGAGCTGAAAAAATTAGTCTCTCTTAATAAGCTTGAAAGGCTTTCATGGAGATTACATCAAAGTTATTAGTTAAATGATTGTGTTAATAAATGAAATATTTGCTGTCTTCAGAGGTTGTAGAACAAAGCAGCAATCAGACAAAAAAATTATTATTATTATTATTATTATCTCAGTGGTGTCTTTTGATTTGTTGTCTCTGACTTCTTTTATACAATGAACAATGGGAGGAGGAGAATGAATTTCTGTCTTGTCAGCTGGTCACAGAGATCAGATGAAGCAATGGATTTATATAAACATTAATTGCATAACTAGAAAATGTGAGTATGAGCTGAAGAGACAGAGATGATTTTGGAAAACAAACTCTGGGGTTTTTGGCTCAGGTAAGCAGTGCATGACCAACTCCAGGCTGATGCCATGACCAGCCAGTCTTCTGGAAGGAGACTTCTTTGGCCCAGGTATGTGGCCAGCTGACATCTGTGTAATAAATCTCTGCTGCTAATTGATTTAACTGCAGGATGTCAGTCTGCCAGGAGTTAATACCAGGCTTGTGTCTGGGTACAGCTTTGCATGGTGTGTAAAGTTAGTGTAGGGAGGACCTCTGGATAACATTTGCAGTGACGTGCTGCACATAGCAGGCTTTCTTCCTACAGGAGAAATGGACCTGATCTTTCCTTTTTGGTACTAACTGAGCAGATGAATGTGCCTACCTATTACTGCTTCAGTCAGTACTGCTCATGGGTCACCTCTGAGCCTTTGCTCCCCACCATCATTCTGCTACTGCAGGAGCAAGTGGGAAGGAGGCCTGGCTGTGAGACCTCAGGCCATGACCTATTTACAGAGGCCAAGGCATCAAATGCACTTGTTGACTAGTCAAAAGGCAGCTGATGGTCTGTAATCATTAGTTTTATTTCTTGTGAGAGACTGGCTGAAGAAAGTTGCTTCCCGCAAGGGTTTTCAGCCAAATAAGGGAAAGAAAGGCTTTGTCAGGAGAGATGCGTGCTTAATTCCATTGATTGGAATTGTAATTGAAAGTTCCTGCTGATGTTTTTTTTTTCCTGTGGGGCAATGTATTGAAATAACATGTTTGCTTAGCATACAAAAAAATTATTGCATTTGGTAAGTGGTTTAGTAGAGCTTGTAAACTAAATTCACAGATACTCGTTACTGGAAAATCTTAAACTGAGATACAACTTGGATTACTGAGCTCTTTTTCAATCAGAAAATAGCAAAAGATTCACAGATCACTTTAGGAAATACTCTCACACACAAAATCGTTAGATAAAATTCAATATATGCCTGTGTGAGTCTGTGAAGGCAGTTGTTTCTGGGATGGCTCTTCATCCATGAAGACAGACATCTGCGACCTCCCATGCTGCTGTGATTTTTGAACTGGTATTCAAATGCTATTCTGCCTTTTTCAAGTTAGGACCCTCTAAAATTATCTGAGTTTATCCAACTTGCATAGTTGCTAAGCTCCTCTGTCAGACATTTATCTGTGTGGTAGCAGGGCCTGTCAGAGTGGTTTCCTCCTTTGACTGAGGGTTTAGTTTGTCTTTCATGTTTGAAGAGTTGGAGCTGATTCCCGAATTCAGGCTAGGAGACAGTACTTTGACAAGTAAAGAAATATTTTATATTTACAGAGGTTGGAACATGGTATAGGAAGCAAGTGCCATTAGTTTTCTATCAGTGTTGTCAGGGAAAAAAAAGGAGAACATCTCAAACAAATCAAATAACCTAGTCTTCTCAATTTATGTTTTTGTATGAGATCAAAGGATGCTTCTTGGCATTCTTTGGGAGTCAGGATTCTGATGGCATATTGTGCTAGTACATAAGCTGTTGTCTTCAGGTGTTTCCATGAAGGTTAAGTCAGCTCTTAGGCCTGTAGGTGACTCTGAGTGCCGAGGAGGACTTTGGGGACAACTGACAGATTTTCAGAAGATACACTTTAATTTTCCTAAGTCTTTGTGTTTGTAAGTACAGCCCTTTAGAAAGGAGAGTTCTTCATTTTGTTGGGTCACTGTTAATGTGACCGTTGATAAATAATAAGAACTTCCAGAAAAAGAAGATTTTTTTTTGTGTGTGTGGCTCTAGTTTATGTTGACAAATCAGAGTCAAGTAAGGCATTTGATCTTGCTTTACCGGTGTGCTGTGGATTGTAAAGTGATTACAGAAACAAGGGCTTCTCTTGGTTAGATTATGTGGTCAACTGTGATGTGTCTGTCACAGAGAGCTTACAAGTCACCTTGAACAGACTTTCTGTGCGACTAAACATTGAGAATAAATGCTGTGATTTCATTGTACTGGAGCTCTTCTTAAATTGAGTTCTAGGTATATCTTTCCCTTTCCTCTCTGTTTGCTATAGCAGCCAGAGATGTGGCCTTGTGAAATGAAAAGCTTTTCTAATCAAGCAAATACTACAAAGTGATGATCCCAGTAGCATCATCGCATGCACCTAAATATGGACTAAAAATTGAAATAGGCTGGATTTGTAAACTGAAGCATCAAGTTATTGCACGACTGAAATTGGTTTGCTTTTTGAACATGGATGCCTAGTTCAGTGAATTTTCTCTGTGTTGAATATGTAGTTTTAAAGAACTTATTTTACACACAGACTTTGGCAGCCATTTTATGCATTATGTACAGATGCTTTGTTTTTCCCCTTCAAAAAAATCAATCTTTTCCTAGCAAGATAATCCAGGCTGCAATTAAATATTTCATCTTAGTACATAAAAGCAAATTAACATTCTTTTCTGATAAAGCTCCTTCTGAAATTTAATTACTTTAGATTTATCAGTCATGGCCTTTAGTCAGATTGTGATAAAAAATAATTGTTTCTACCTAACTTTATTTGACTATTAAATTTTGAGCCTTATGCGCTAATAGTTTCACCGACACAAGAGTACGTGAGGGCATGTCATGGGAAGACTTACAGGCAGCAAGTGGAGCTAAAGTTTCCCTTCTTAAAATAGCAGATCCTTATTGTTTCCTTTTGTCTTTGTCTCTTGTAGAGGCTCCACCAAAACTGGAAGACAATCCTGCGGAAGCATTCACGGACTCGTCTCTCTTTGCTCACTGGGGGCAGGAGTTGAGCCCCGAGAACAGGCGGCTGGCCCTGAAGCAGTTCCAGTACTACGGCTACAACGCCTACCTGAGCGACCGCCTGCCGCTGGACAGGGCTCTGCCAGACCTCCGGCCCAGCGCGTGAGTCCTGGGGCACCCTACCTGCGGTCCCACACTATGGTCTTCCAGCTCTTTTCCACCTGTGGGGCCCCACTGCAGCCTTCCAGCCCTTTTCCACCTGCAGGGCTGCACTGCGGCCTACCAGCTCTTTTCCACCTGTGGGGCCCATGCTGGGCAGCCTTCCAGCTCTTTTCCACCTGCAGGGCCACACTGCAGCCTTCCAGCTCTTTTCTACCTGCAAGGCTTACCTCATAGGTCAGGTACAGATAACAGGCAGAATGAGCAATTTCTATCAAATAGATGAAGGCTGTATATTTCAATTGTCTTCTGAAGCACTGCTGTGGCCAAAGTCAGTCCTGTTAAAGTCCCACTAAGTATTCATTACATTTCTTCAGCATCTGTTGGAAGCTTCATCTCACCTACAATTTACATTAGATAGCAGGTGTGTTTTTTCTGCTAAAAGAATCTTTCAATGCTCATTTTCAGTTTTATCAGATAATCTGGCTAAATAAGAGCTGCTTTCTTTGAAAAAACAGAACTGCCTGATTAAGGTCAGTCTACAGGTGAAGCTGGTGTGTTTTAGTGGTGAAATACACCTTTGAGCCAAGCACTGAAAGCTCAGAGATCCTCCTTCCCTGGGCAGGTCTGTGCTCACAATCACGCATGCCAGGCAAGGTAAACGCATCCAGAGTTATTCCACGATGGCTTAGGGAGGTGGATGGGACCAGGGGAGGGAACAGCCTTCCCGTCAGTGGATCTGAGGCCTGTTTGGGCAGCACAGTTCACAGAGACAGTTAATGCTCAACTTTTTTGAAGCCTTGATGATACATCTGGTGCTTTGAACAAATAGCAGCTCTGGAGATAGAGAAACGGGTGGAGGGAAAACTGCTTTTTTTGCAGCTCATTAAAAAAAGAAATCATTAAAATAAATATGCTAATATTTACAAATCATTTTACTCATGTGAATCAAACATGGTCTTACTTATTCTAATATTTTAATAACTAAAGCAGTAGTGCATTTTGCAGCACATTAAGTTGATGCTGCACATTAAGTTGATTATAGCAAAAATATATGAACACCATCCCAGGCAACACTTTAGCAGTATCTATGCTATATATTATTATATATTGCATTGTAGAAATATTTTTGTTGCAGATTTGCTGAAATATTGACTTTAAGGAAATCAAAGTCCATGTAATTGTATTTGTGTTTTGGTTAAATCAGTTTAGCAGTGCCTGTAGGAAGAGTCTCTTTTTGTTTTTTAATTGTAAACTAATCTGGAGGAAAAAGAAATCTTTTAAACTAGACATCAATGATAGAAATGCTTCTGTTCTTATAGCTCTTTTGAAACTACTCTTCTGAATGATTTAAATATAAATTTTTTATAACTCTGTGTTTTAAAAATTAAAAGTATGGAGAAAATGAATGTTACTGTAGCTGAAAATAAATTAAGGTTAGGATTTTAAAAGAAACTCTAGTTAAAAATGAATCATGATCCTAATTCCTGTGAAAGTTTTGATCCTTTGCTGACTGTCTGCCAGAAACATGACAGACATCACAGTATGTTTAGGGACACATACATACAAAATAATGGCTTAGTAATGGTAGCTCAGGCAGGTTCCCCGCACCCTTCAGGTTGGGGACCAGGCAGGGACTCTGACACTGGGATGTAGTTGTTGCAGTGCACCCCATCTATACCAAGGGTTTTCACGTTGGAAGCAGTGAGAGGCCCTGCTCTTTGTGTTCCCAATAAGGTAAAAAGGTAGAAAGTTTTCTTCCTATTTGGCTGTGTGCCATCATGAAGACACCTCATAGGGTTTCCTGAACCGACTTGCTGCAACCTTACTGGGCAGAGTGCCAAAAATCCCGCCTCAGTTTACACAAAAGAGACTGAACCTTTAAAGAGCCTCATGGCCTTTTGGGGGTGTTCTAGCAGGAGCACAGACCCTGAGCTCCTGGCATCGGTTTTTCTCTGTAAGAGTTTGTTATTTTTGTCTTTATTAAAATTTTCTTTGTTTCAAACTCTCCCATTGATGCCATCCTGCTAATTTTATGCCACTGGGGATTGCTGGACAAACCCAGATGTGATGGACATGCTGAGAGCTTAATTGACTTGGCTCGCAGCGACCTTCATCATGTAGTAAGTGCTGACCCTGATGGAAATGAGCTGTGTTGTCAGGCAGTATGCAAACTGTTTGCTGTATCTACAGCACTTTGTGGAGTGCAGAGCTACAGGTGTTCTGAAAGTCCTGTTGTTGAAAAAAGAATTCCTGCTCCTGATCAGCAAATTCTCATTTGTGTGAGAGCACACGCATGAATGTTGTAGGGAAAAACCTCTACCCTGTGAGAGTGTGTTTCCAGTGTAATAATCAATTTTTGGGATTTCTAGCATCTGGTTTTTAAGCCAAGTGCAGAAGTCACTTCCTGAGTCTGTATAGCTGTATTTAAATTATCCTTGGGCAGGTACTGGGCTGAAGCAGCACTGAAGCAGCAGTGTGAAAGCCAAGGACAGTGTAGTGTGAAGACAGCCTGCAGCAAGCGACATGGAGACCAAATTAGTCACGTTTGCTGGACCTCAGTTGTGGTATTTCTGTTCTGACTAGAAGTACATGAGAGCACAGATATAAGAGGTACCACAGTAGCTCTGGACAAAGTTAGTGAATGTCTAACCAAGATCATTAGCCTGGATTTAGCAGTGATTCTGCAAGAGTCAGCATGACAGTAGAATCCCAGCAAAGGCTTGTGATAGGTAGATAAAGGAGTAGAGTTCACATAGTTCTGTCTGGGCTCAATAGTGGTCTGTCATCTGTATTCAGAACCTATCGTATGAAGTACAGGAATTTGGGAAGACAACAGTATTTGCAACTGAAACCTAAGGAAATTCATACATTGTTAGCCCCAGTTGAGAGCAGGAGAATTAAATGAGCTGCCAAAATTGTGATATTACTCCTTTTATATCATACTGGTGTTACTCAGCCTTGACCTTTCTGCCTGCAGTGCTCTGAGAATTCACATCAATGTATCTTACCTGGGGAGCTCAGCGTGTCTTTACAAGGTTCTGCAGAGAGAAAGGCCATTCCATGTGTGTAATAACACCAAATTATACCATGCAGCATTTTCTAGGGTTGAGATTGTCAACATTAAATGCCATGACAAAAGAAGAGGACAGTTAGAGATTGCTGAGCCACAACAGATGGACGAGAGGGCAAAAATCCAGCCTTGCTCAGTCCTTCAGCGTGGGTGGCATGAAGAGGCAGTAGAAGACATTTAGCAGTTAGGGCAGTGCACTCTGCCCAAGCCTCTGAACTCTGGCCTCTCCAGAAAAAGATCATCACACTGGATGGAAACATCCAGCAAAGCACAGATGGGTCAAGCTGTGGCAGTTGTCACACCTTTCAGAAGGACCTTCTCATGCTTTAGGTACTGCAGAGTGGTTTCTGACCCTCTTTACAGCCATGAGCCTCCTGTCCCATTCTGAATTTGGTTCCTTTTCACTGTATTTGTTCTAGCACAGGGTGTCCCCAGCACAGCCCAAAATAATCTCTTAGAAATAAAATATTAACTGCCATGGATACTTTAGCCCCCTAAAGTAATCATCACACCCTGAAGTGGGCTCAGTTTTTGCATAACTCAGTAGACAGTGCAGGGTTAATTGTGGAGTACTGTCTCTGCCAGGGCCTGATTTTGTGATTTTGTGCTGCTGAAGTTGGGTGCTGTGCTGTTCTCCTTTCTGTGCATCTGTTAGCCCAAAACCTATCTACATCACAGACTGACAAATGGCTTCTGGCTGTAATGGGCTTGAAAGCACTGAAGAAGGTGGTGTTGCCTTTGCTGTGTGCAGGAACAGATGATAATAGTTCTGTGTTAGTTATAATTCTGTTGTGGTCATTACTTTTAGTAGGGCAGGCAGTACCCACAAAGCTTGTCTTGAGCGGAATGTGAATGAAACAAACTCATGCAGAAATTCATTATAACAAGTTAGGTTGTTTGGGGGTCCTGATGCTGTCTCCCAAACTCCTTTCGAGTGGATGCACTTAAGATTCTGCTTTGTTGGCTCGTAAATTTTTGTTGCCTGATCCATTGTGCTGAAGCACACATGGCAGAGGGAGGTAATATTCTTCTTTGATTATGTGATGAACGAAGGAGGCGTAGCGGGAAAGGTTTGCAGCAGGATCCCAGCAGAGGAGCTGTTTCAAAGGGTTTGGCTCCTGCATAGACTGTCTGATACGAAGAAACTTGGCCAGTAAATGCAAACCAACCTTTTCAGTCAGTGTAACAGACTGGAAGAAAGCAAAGAAGCAAAAGAAAGAAGCAAAGGCAGAGGAAGGGTGGAAGGCAAAATAAACATTTAAAGCTCATATGTTTTAATTCTTTGGAGATTGTCAAATAGCATGGTATAGCATGTGGCTTGCAGCAGGCTTGCCCTTTTCCTGGGTGAAAGTTTGGTATCTAGAAAAGTGCAGAGGAGAGGTCCTGTCTCCTGTGCAGAGAAGGCCTTTGGCTATTTTGTAAGCACTTCTTTCAAACAATTCACCACTCCCAAACTGATTATTTAGAGGCTCAGTTTGGCAAGGGACAATGGTAGAAGCCTTGAAGAGAGCAAAATTAGGTTTGTGATAAAGTGGGCACAAACAGAGCAGGCAAGAGGTCCCCTGAATGCAGATGGGACTACAAGGAAGAAAAATCAAGCATTGGCTCGTTGAGGAGAGTGATGTGGTTTGGGACAAAAGTTGTTTATGTTTATACAGCTGTCCAGAATGTCCATCAGTCTTATGGTGGCAAACACAGTCCTGGATGTAGAATGCATCAGACTTATATAAATTTTTTCCTTTATTAAAACATCAGACTTATATAATTTTTTTCCTTTACTAAAACTGATATAAGAAAAACAATTTATTTCAAAAAGTGAGGTTCAGGCTGAGCATTTGTATGTAATCTCTACTTCTTCCCAAAAGCCAGCTCCTCCAGACTTGCATTCCATAAACCTTTGCCCCCCACATGTCCCTGTGAAACAGTCCTGTTCTGTTGGGTTTATGTTAGTGATGGATATGGCTTCTTGTTAATTTCTGACCAAGTTCTTTCGTTGCTACTGGTAAAAGACAACATTAATATTGCTTGTTGGTTTTGATCTTTCAAAGGAGTCATTTAAAAAGAGCACAAAAGCCTGTAATGTATTGTTTTGGACAGAAGTCCTAAAATAACTAAAGTATTCAGCATTCTTGTTAACTACCTAATGTTTAATGCTGTCGTATTTCATGCTGTCTTTCACTTATCTCTCTACCTCTGATTCTTCTTTTTCTTATCTCACCTTGCCTTCAGAGTGGTTCTCAGTAGCAGTTTGTACTGCCTGAGCAGACACCCCGTGGGATTCAGAGCTTGGCTTTGGTTTTCCTATTAGATCTACCCCCTCAAATGGCTGCTCTAGAAGTGTTTAATATCACTGGCAGTGATATGAAATCTACTGCAGTCTTCAGGCTGCTCTAATAACCCAAGTTAATGATGATGTACACTTGTACAGGGAAAAAGAGACCTTTTTATATGCTGTTCAATGCCAATGTGGTTAGCAAATGTCAGTTAGCACTTAAAATACTGATAATAGCAAAAGGCAAAATGAAATATGATCACATAATGAAATTATAAACATAAATACATAAATAGTTGTGCAGGAGTTCTTAAAATACTCAGTTCTTTTGCCAGAGTTTTAGTGCTACTTATTTCACATATGCCAGAATGTTTTTTTTTTTACTCCCATATATTTTGAACCTCTGTTTGCCATTTTGGCTGTGAACAAAATGTTACCAGTTCTTGAAGAAAGTACAATTCTGTTTCTGCTTGTTCTTCTGAGAAATTCTTACCCTGTTGGAACAAAAACTTGCTACCATGTATGTTCCTAAACCAACACTTGAACCCCAATGTTTTTAGTAACATCCTTATTGCATCTTGTGTTAAGCAAAAAAAAAAAAAAAAAAAANGAACAAAACAAACAAAAAGAAAAAGTGGAATATATGCTACAATTTTTTTTCTAAACAAAAATGGGGTTTTGCTATTGTTTGATGTGATACTCTTGGTGAAAGTTTTTCAGCGCTTGCAGAAAATAATTTGTGTTCATAATTATGTACATATTTGTAGAAGGTCTCAGATAAGTTATTAATACAGGAAATAATTTTTGGTTTGCTGCTTTAATACATAGTTATGCTAAACTAATTTTAATGGCTAATGACTGGCTAAATTGATTTATCACAATGCATAGAGGAATAGAGTTGTCTTGTGGACAAATATTTGAAAGAAGCCTCATAATGTATGCTGCCCTCCATTTATGAGAGCTGTGCTTGAAACAGAAGGCCAGGAGTTTCTCTAAATTTCTGGTAACCATGACAACTGCTATTAGCCCAATGTAATTGAGTGGAGTGGGTTGCTCGTAGTAATTTTTAGCTTTGTTGAAGCAAGACTCACTATTCCAGCTCTAAATGCCATTTGGAATCTATATTTGAAAATCAGTGTCACACTGGAACACGCTGTGTGCCTCGTGGATTGTGTGTTTGGGGGGAGCCTCCCTGTGTGAGGGGCAGGTCCGAGCCAGGGATGAGCCCTTGGCGGGGCTGCCATTGGCACCTGCATGTTGTGGTTGCCATGCAACTGCTCCCTTCTCCAAGCTTCATGGACCTGAGATTTCCATCCATACAGTTTCCTCTCCTCTTCCCCCCTTCAGTTTATTTTAGACACTTATACACGCCTCCCATCTCTCTCTGTAGCTATATTTTGTTCATTCTTATCACTGTGGAATTTTATTTCTCATAAAACTTGGCATAAAGATGATGACAGACATACTTGTGAAAATGCAAGTGCTCTACATACTGTGCAGGATCTGGGGCTGGGTTAATTCTGATTTGTTTAAATTTTAAAAAAAGTAGGTAATTTTTGTTGTCATCAGCTGATATGAAAAGCAATGTAGAGAGGAAAAAGTGTTTTTTTAAAAACTACAGACACACTGAATGGAAAACAAAAAGAAAATATGAACTCAGTTCAGGAATGTACCCTCATTAAAAATGTCTTCTTGAAAAGACTAAAGAAATTAGACAAAATAGGAGTCTAATTCTATTATTTTGTGTCATCTGTAGTTATCTTTTAAGGCATGCTGGTGCAAAAAGGGAATCAAATTACATTCACAGGATTAAAAGCTTTGCTCTTGTCTATACAAGTTGCCAGCAATGAAAAATTTTGTCCAGAGTGATAAAAATTGCAAATATGTAAGATGTAAATGAATGCAGGTGGGAAAACCAATACAAATAGTTTATTTTAAATGGATGGAAGACTCATTAGAAGTAGAAATTTTGTTTGAGCATTTCAGTTTATGTATGGATTTATGGCAGGGCAGCAGTGTATTGGTGGTTGTTTTGTCATCAAAAACCTTTTTGGAATATAATTTGTCACTAGTTTCTTTCAATAGTATATTTTACATTTATCTCAAGCATAGCTTAATTGACAGAGGAGAAAAAACCACCACTGTTTAAGGAAGCAACTTCTTTGAACTATTTTCAGTATATTTTTATTGCCATTCAAAGTATTCTCAAAAATCCCTCAATTTTTCTTAATTATTTAATAGGTACCATATCTTACCAGATAGAGTTTCATTTTTTGCTAGAGTTTCATTTTATCTTCCTTGTAAATTGTTATGGCTCAAGATAACAAATGCTAGCATGCCTAAGGTAGACAGCTAAAAGGTTGGCTGTAGATTTGCTTGCTGGACCATTTTGTATCTGTTCATTCTGGCTGTGAGCACATCACTAAAATAACAAGCATTGTAGGTTCTTTAAAGGGTAATACTGAAGATTATTTTAGTAGGTTTAAACCTGCTAACTAGTTCATAGTCTATTTGAAGATAAATTTTCAAAACTTTGGTGCATACACACCATTTGGCATGAACAGGTCTGTTCTTCAAGGACCTGGATCTGTAGTGATTTTAGCATCTTTTGGAAAAATTTGAGTGTTAGTATTTAAGAATTCTAGTGTGATTATAAGTACAGAGGCCTCCCAGACACTTTGAGCCCAAAATATACACATTGGAAATCCTTTTGTCCTATGCCACTTAAACCTGATGGTCCCTAAAGCTCATATTTGTCAAAGATTTGCCTCAGGTTTGACAGTGCTCAGCCCAAGTAAATTTATGCCTGCTTCAACTACTCGATCATCTGGGCAGGGCTTTTAGAGATTGTTTTAAACAGGATGTTTAGAGATTGTTCATCACTGAAGGTGATCTATTTTTAAGGAACAGTTTCAGAGGTTAAAATAATCACTCTAGGGTACAGGAGGCAGGCGTGGAAACTACCTTTTCTCCCTAAGAAGATGTGAAACCAGTGTGTGTTGGGACTGTTTAGCCTAGAGAAGAGGAAGCTTAGAGGGGATGTCATCAAGGTAAATATCTGAAGGGAGGCTGCAAAGAGAGCAGAGCCAGGCTCTTCTCAGTGCTGCCCAGAGGCAGGACCAGAGGCAATGGGCACAAACTGAAACACAGGTTGTAGAGTCTCCACCACTGGAGGCATCCCAACCCTGTCTGGACAGGGAAAATGCTGTTCGTGGGCAGCTGGCTCTAGGGGACTCTGCTTGAGCAAGGGGTTGGACAGGATGACTTCCCAAGGCCCATTCCAACCTCATCCTTCCTGTGATTGTATGGCATCGTGGTAAATTACCCTGACACCTAACTTGAAGGCTCTGTGAAAATGCCTCTGTTTCTTCAGCCAAATTGTTGCTAGTAAAGGAAATAATAAATATTAGCTTGCAAAAGAAAGAAAAAAGTGATCAGAAGAATTTTTCTGGCATTATAATCTAGAAGATTGGACATAGCCATGAAGAGTGGACTTTAGGGTTTAGAATGCACAAACATCCATTTGAACCTGTGCTGCAGGTCCTTCCTGCAAGGGATTTACCCTAAGCACGAGGTTAGAGAGACTTGGTATCACTCCAACTTAGTTTAATTGCTCCACAGAAAGTGGAATGACCCTGAAAAGGGGGACTGAAAATAACCATACCAAGCTGGCTAGTAGTTGGCTGTCTGGGGAGATCCGGGAAGATTGAACTCATGCTCTCTCTGTCCTAGCTGAAGGTTTTAACTCCTGCACTACTGGCTGAAAGAGAAAAACAGTGCTGCCTTGCACTAATTGTCTTCTGGAAGAAAAAGCAGCTCCCCTTGCCTCTTATGGTAGTGCTTTATTTTGCATAAAATCCACTCCTGGATGCTTTAAAGAAAACTTTTCATTCTGATGCTGAAAGCTGTCTTACCAATGAATAGAGGATTAACACACCAGTAGAAATACAAACTGATTTGGGAAAGAAAGTTTTGGGTTGTTATGCTGCAGAAGATCAAGCCACAAGTGGGAATCAGTAAATCCAAACACCATTTTAATTACTTCCCTCTGGTATTGATGCCATGGAACAATAAGCTGTGGATCTCTGTGCCAATGAGGTTTCATATTTGTTTCTAAAAGTTGTATGAACCAGGTTATTAAAAAAATATACTGTACACTTTTTAAGACTTGAACTGTTACTACCTTTTCCAGACTGTGTTTTCTGTTTTATATGTCCTTATAATTCTTTTGCATGGTGACAGAAAGTACCTAAAATACTAAATAGCTTCTTTAATGTAATTTCCATCACTTTCAAACCAATGACTGAATTTAGAAAATTGGCTGACCAGCTGAATTTTGAATATTGTGCTGTCAGTTTGAGTGTCACGTGTCCTATGCACTGACTTTTGTCAGAACCTGTAAAAGCATAGAAGTAAATTACCTTGACTGAACTTAATTTTTGTACAACATCCAGCACATGAAGAGGAATGCTTTTGTGATACTTCTCTGTATTTATTTGCTACACAATTTAAAATACAAAATCCTAAAGGAATTTTTCTCTTTGAACTGAAGAACAGATTTAGTTAAGGAGTCATATTCAAGTATGATATAAAAATACTGAATCCATCTATGCTTTCTGTATACAAAACATTGGCTGTTAGTTATGCTTTCCACAGTTTTCAGGGGTTCCTGGATGTAGTGAACCCTGGCATCTGAAGAGGACAGCCACTCAGTGTTGTCAGGAGGTAGAGAAAAGCCTTAATATCAATCAGTTCCATCTACAAAGTCTATCTAAAAATGCTGCCTGAGTCAGCCTGTGCCTAATTTCATCCTAGTAAATAGTTTCAGATCTGAGAAAAGGGTAGAATTAATTGTTGTTCAGAAACATTGCATTAAAATACTAAAAGTTACACAGAAAAATAGTTAATTCATTTTGCTCAATTAAGTTCTGGCTTTATTAAAAAGCAAATATTTTGCTGACAGTTTAAAAAGGTAATGTGGTAAAAGAGCTTTCTACTCACATAATTGAAAGATTTGAATCCTTTTTGGAAAGAAGGAGGTGAAAAAAACCCCAATAAAAACCTAAGGAGCGTTAAGGTTGTGGTCAGCACTTCCATATTGCTGTTTCCATAAGCAAGTTGGAATGTGGCTGAAATACCTATTTTTGAAAAAGGAAAGAAAAATGCACCAGGTTATGAGAATATTCCTCTTTCTGATTAAACCCCTTGACTATGCTTACAGATAAGCACTGTTGTATGTAGTTTTCCACTGTTGTATGTGTTTTTTCTGGCTGCATCATCTGTCTTAGCTTTAGTAGCAGGATGTTCTTTGGAGCTGTATCTTTTAATGCGTTCTTACAGCTGAGGTTAGATTTCTCTGAAACAGTTTTTGTTTGCATTGTGACTGCTCAAAATTTACATATATTCTTTTCTTCAACTTTTCCCTTCAGGTGCAGAAATCTCACGTTTCCTGAGAGTCTTCCCGAAGTCAGCATTGTGTTCATATTCGTTAACGAAGCACTCTCGGTGATCCTGCGCTCCATCCACTCAGCCATCGACCGCACTCCTGCTCACCTGCTCAAGGAGATCATCCTAGTTGATGATAACAGTAACAATGGTAAGAGATTTTGGTTCTTTCTCCTCCTTGCCATGAGGCTGGATCATACAAGAGAAACCTTGAATTCTGGCTCTTACTCATCCTTTTGGCATTTCAAATGTTATCGGTGGGTTTTCTCCCTTCTTCATCCCACACTCTTGTTGGGCTGCCTTGAACTCTGCACAGGTGGGGCATGTTTAAAAGTGTGTAGAAAAGAAAGAATGTTTGAGGTGTCTGGTAGGCAGAATTTTGAATGTAACAATAGATTAGACCTAGGAAGTTTTACTCTTAGTGCTTCAGAGTGTTTTCAAGCTCATATGGTTTCTGTGCTTCTCCTATTTCCACTGTATGATTCCACATGTGTACTCTCTGTTTAGTATAAAATGTCTTTCTGTGTTTCTGTCCTGGTTTACAAGGCAGTATCTGCTAGGGAAAGGCAGCGAAGCTTCTCTTAGAATGGAGAATGTAAAACCCCTTCCTTCCGGATTATTAGAATTGTGAAATTAAGGGGCTTTCAGGCAGAGATGCGAGGATAAGAGTAGCAGTTTTTACTAATATGTTTAATAAAGCAAACAAACAACAATAACAACGCTATTAACAACAAACAGACCCAGAACCAGTGACAGCCTTTCGGCTGCGGCACTTTCCCTTTGGTGCAGTTACGGTCACAGCCGCAGGGGCGCAGGCAGCTCCCCATGCGCAGGGCAGGTGCGGTGCTCCCCACGTGGCTGCAGGGGGCGCTGCGGCGCGGGCTCGGCAAACACGTGGTGCTGCTGGCGTGCCCGAGGCAGGAGGGAAGATGGAGGAGAAACGCCGCTCCGCGAAAACCCTGGGGCAGCCGGCCCCGGCGCCTCTAGTAGGACTCTCAGGAGCAGCAGGCTGGAATATCAGGGATGAGCAGAAAAAGTCTTGGGCTGGTGAATGAGATGCGCCAGAAACTCCGCGGCAGCAACTGGAACTGCGGGCCATCCCCGGCCAGGTGTGGAGAGAGCCCAGAGCAGCGCCGAAGAAACAGCAGGAGGGTGGGACAGCGGCTCCAGGCAGGGCAGAGAGAAGAGGCAGGATTTCCTGGAGAGCGCAAGCAGAGGCCGGTCCATCTCTCAGGCTGGTGAACTATCCCCACAGCAAGCGACAGCTGTCCCCATCTTCACTCGATGCCACCCAGGCCAGCAGGAAAGGGAGGCTGCCCCTAAACTCGCTTTTTACCTGCCTCCTACTCTTGTGATGGTTCTGCCCCTTCCCCCCCAGAGTTCCCCTCCCCCTGCTCTGTTCTGAGCACCAAGTTCTCAGTGCCTCCCCGACTTCTAATGGGGAAAATTCCAACCCCCAACAGTTTGTTAGACTTCTCCTTTAGATTTCCAATTCTCCTATCCTGATTAGCAGCACTTATCTTGCTGCTTCTCTGCTGTCTGTGCTCAATGTTGCTCTCCATGGACTGAAGGATTGCACTGCCCATCTCTGATAGTTGAGTGCTTGCCAGGGTGTTTGTCAGTGAGGCCATGCTGGGCACTATGTACAAGTCTTATTTTCTAGCAATTTTACTGATGAAATTTTAATAAGCATAGAATGCTGAAATTAAAGAAAAATTCTGCTGTGCTGGGGTGGGTTAATTCTGAACTGCTAAAATACCAGGAGAATCTGAATTTATCCTGTTGAAGGAAAAAGCTGAACAAAGGGCTTCTCTTATCCTTGCCATCATGATGGCTGTTATCTGGCTATATCCCTGTAGCGAAATCCTGTGACTTGCTGCTGATCACAAATGTGTCTCAGATTTGTACAGAGAAGAAACTTATTGGGAAGCAAGTAAATAAGTTCCCCATGCCAGGCTATGCACATCATCATATCCTCTTCTGCTGACTATGAATGAAGGAAAAACTGCAATCCTTACCCTTTAAAGTACACGCAAAACTCAACAACTTGGTGTAGGCCTATGCCTTAAGTTTTGTCTTCTCCCTTATGCAACACCTGGCAATTTGATAGGAAAGAATGCAACACTGAAGCACAGCTTTGACTGGTGGACTTGCCTGCGATTGTGTGAATCCACTCCTGCACCTTTCAAATGGGAACTTAAAGAATCTGAGTAGCTGCTGGTGCTGCAGAGCCTGAGGTCTCTGGACATTGATAAACTGGCCACAAAGCAGACATAAAAGGAGAGAAATAGTCTGGTGGGAAAAATGTGGCTTCTAGAGTTTTAGTCTAATACTGTATAATTTACAGGCAGTTATTGCAGTGGGCACATTGCAGAGCAATGTCAGAAATACCACTGTTTCTGAGAGCCTCTCATCACTGTGATGAGCTCGCTAACACTCTTTGCACTGTGCTCTACAGACTTGTCAAAATTATTCTTTTTCATTATTTCATACCTGAAATAGAACAGAAATCATAGGAATTACTTTATCTTTCAGGAAAACCTGTCTGGCCACATTTTTTGGTTAGTACCAGTATTGGTACTGTATAATATTTTTATGATTTGCTGTGCCTTTTATTCAGGCTTGCCTTTCTTACCCTCCAGTGCCTTAAACCCTTGGGTTCCTGGCCCCAAGCAGGGAGACAGAAATTGAGAGGAAGGTAACCTTTGGTTTGGCTGCCTTGGCTTGGTGTTACATGTCATTTTATACAAAATCACACTGTGCAGAGCTATAGTTAGTCTCACAGAAAAATTCAACCCTCTACAGGATTTTATGCTACTCCTCTAACCATTTCTCTGGCATCTCTTCCCTGCAGTAGTAAATTAGATTTCTGCAGTCCTCTTTATGCCATAATGTATGCTGAAGACCTGGTAATAGGCATATATTTGGAGCAGATGGATGTTTGGAATGGGAGAGATTGTAAAGATGATTTATGGGCTTTCCTACTATTAGTTTTGATCTTGAAATATTTATTTTAAAACTTACTTTTTCTTTTACAATATTCTATTTTCCATTTTTTCTCCATTCTAGCATTGCTGAGATGAATCCTTTATATTTAGTGTCATTCTGTGTTTTTTTTAGTAGCTCTTTAGCTTGCAAGTGTTGCTGCTTGTAAGATAAGTGGGTTACTCTGGGTTTCCCTGTAATGTTACCTGACAGGGCAAACACTTGGTTTGTGTTTTCAGTGGGTTTCAGCTCTGCTTCCCACAGGGATCTGTCAGAATCCTAATTATAAGTGGTATTTTTACTCTCTGGCATTTGCCAGGGATGGCAGCTTCTCTTAACTTGATGTAAGATTTCTTTCTGTGGTGCAAGATTTCTTTCTGTGGTGCAAGATTTCTTTCTGTGGTGCACAGGCAGGAAACATCACACTTTGGGAAGTGACTAGACAGAAAAAGTGAGACGAGAGATCTGGCAGAGTCCAAATGGGCACGTTTTAATGAATCCCAAATTTCTGTAGACCTGTATTTTGTAAAAGAGCAGTGCAAGAACTAGATGGTTTTCTTAAAATTCCAGAAAGTTGATTTCAGAAACCAATAATTCAAGTATAGGGCCAAAGTCTGTACATTTGTCTTGAACAATATATGCTAAAGCATTTTATTTCATGTACTTCAAGGTATGTCAAGCAAATTATCTATGACTTTCCCTAAACCTTGGTTCACTTTTTCAAGTTCCCAATTATGTTTCGGGAAACCTCAATTAATCTCTTTGTGAAGTTTCCCTCTTTTAAAATAAATGTTTGGAGTTAGAAAACCGTGAAAATGCCAGTGTGTGCCATTTAAAAGTAGAAAATAGATTTTGCGGGTCCTAAAATTTTGATCTTTTTTTAAATAAAGCTGTTTGCATGGCTTAATGTGTGTATTTCACCATACCATCTTTTGTGGTGGAATTCTGATGAAGATTGCTTTGAACTGTTTAATATGTGCTGATAGGTACATTAGTAGTAGAATTTAATTTAATTGAAGGATAAAAAAGGCACATTTCAGTGACTACCTGTGTACTGTATAATGAGAACAAAAGTTTTATTAAAACAAGCCAAGTATCAGTGTTGTTTATTTGTGTCTCATTTGGGTCTTAGTCATGTTGGTGGCTAAGCAACTGCCCAGATTTCAGATGTCTTGCTGTATTTTTACGTGTCAGATCAGAATCTTTCCCATTCTTCTCAGTAGTGCTGTTTGCTTTGCAGAGATAATGTATATGTAAGTTTACAATTTGGCAATATAATTATTTTTATATTTTTTCCTTCAAAAGCAGCAGAATTTTACTTTTATTTTCAGAGAAGAGGCTTAAAAAAATTTAAGTGACCACACCCATGACTGCTGGTGGTCAATTAGACCTCAGAAACATATTTAGAAGCATTACCTGAGCTGTAGACTACTGGCATTGTGGTTTATTTGCCCCTGGTTTGTGGCATCCTGCCCTCTGGGGACAGGGTGGTGACCTTCTGTGCCACTGGAGCCCTGGTTTGGCTTTTGAGTCATTTTGCTGGCATTGAGTACCACTGCATTACAAAGTACCTCTTGAAGGTATTTTCAGATAATTTGAAATCTTTCTAAAAAAGCTAGTTGTGAGCCATGATGAGTTCATCTTTGTGAGGAGGCAGTAGGTATTTAGTGTGTCCAGAGTATGCCTTGCAAAATTTAATGCTATAGCAGTAATTATCATGCTCTAGGACATTTTTATTTCACATTACAGTTAATAATATTGCAGTAGAGGCTCAGATTTTGCAAGCTTCCTTCCTTTTCCTTGAAGCATTACTTATGAATGAAATATTCGTACATGTTCAGTGTAATAATTGTAATTTTGTCCTGAGATTTCCATTAATACAGCTGTTGAACTGCAGTAATAATGCTGAATATCACAGGATGTGCATTTTACGTCTTACAGTGTTGAGAATTAGCACAGACTGGTGAAAAGTGGGTCAGGTGCAACCATATCACCTGTGAGAGATTGTCCTCAAAATACTGACTGAAAAGAAACTTTTCAAAAAGCATCCAGAGCTTTTCATTAAAAAGGTATGTTTCTTTGGTAATTCTTAAGAGATATTTGGGAATAGAAGATTGTCTGATTTTTTTTTTTCTTTGCAAAAGCAGTGATGAATAAACCTCAAGACTACTGTTCAAATGTGTGCTAGATTTCATAGCACAGTGTAATTTGAAGATGGCTTACTTGTAGATCATACAACTATGAAACACCTGTTGATAGCAATCTCCTGCGGAAAATCTTTGGCCTTGCTTTCTTTCTGTTTGTATTCTTGTTCTTCCCTTACCTGAATGTCAGGAAAGTTCCAAGACAAACAGAAACATCTGAAAGCAAGGAAATAGGCCAAGTTTATCCAAACCTGCATTCATTTTTGGGCTGTGGTTTATGCCTCAGGAAGGCTTTACTTTATCTGCCTAGATTGATTCTCTGCATTAGTTAAAGGTCTTGATGCTGAAATCATTATTGCACAGTCTTTACACAAGCAAGCTCTCAGAAGGGTTGACAGGGATTGACATGAAAAGAGGGCTGCGCAGTGCTGGTTAGGAATCAGATGCTAAAAAGCATATATTTATGTATAGAGCAGGAAATCTGTTCCTGTAGTGGATTTGAGAAAAATGTTGGCTGTTGTTACAAACTCTGCATTTTATTTTAGTAACATTTAGCCCTGCAACTTGAATTAATGAAGACAATTCTTTGAGCATATGTCTGCTGCTGCATGTTGTGTGCCAATGCTGGGACTGCAGCTGAGGTATGCCAGCATCTGAAAAGACGAAAGAAGGAAATAACTGGAGGCAAACCCTCATCCTTTGTCCATCTGTTCCAGCCGCCACCAGAAGTTAGAGCATAATGTTCTTCTTATTCAGGGGTGTGAGAGTGGCCATGCAGTTCAGAACTCCAGTGGAAAAAAATATGAACCACTAATGTAAATAGACTGTGAGATTTTTATGAGGACACTGGGTCCTGAAGATGATGTTCTAGACTGGCTGTAGACTGTTGTCTCCTCTTACTTGTCAGTGCTTGTGACAATGAATTTGATTCCTGCTTTAAAGGGGAGAGGTTGAGTAGGAATCAAAATGAATCCTACTCTTTAAAGAGTAGGATATCAAAATGAAGTGAGAAACAGAGCAGAGAAGAGAAGCACACTGCTGATGAATAAGGCTATTTGTCCCAATTATTCTTCCCCCTGTGGTGTTTTTGTTGGTGATTTTTTTTGTGGTCTTTTTGTGGTTGTTTGTTTGTTTGGGGGTTTTTTTTGTTGTTTTTTTGATTGTTTTTTATTTATCACTCTTCACACCTTTTTCTCCTCCTGTGTTCATTCATTCTTCTTTTCATCCAGGTGTGATCTTGTTCCTTGGTCTTTATAGTCTCAGTCCATTTTCCTTGGATTCCTTCTACCCTGGCAGTCTGCCTTTTTTGAATGCTCACTTCCTCACCCCCATTCCCTACAACTCACCCTTCTTTGTGATCTTGTGTCCTTCAGCTGGGGTCGCATTTTGCGTGTTCTCAAATTCCAGGGTACCTGTGCCTCTTATCATTTCCTCCATCCCACTATTTGATGCACTTTCTCACAAAATGCATTCCTCCATCTCCCCTATCTCACTGTTCAGCTTTCCCTTGCTTTTAGCTGCAGTAATTAAACTCCTGCCTGAGTCATCCCTCCCTGCCTTCTTCCACCCCCATTAATAGTCTGTTCCTTCCTTTTTTGGGCATATTTTTATAATTTCCCACTTTCTTTCTTTCTCTCTCCATTGCCTGCTTTTCATACATGTTTTTTCCATTTTCTTCTGTTTTCATTTAAGAACAGTTATGAAGGACACTTTCCATTCAGCTTTCCTAACTCCCCCATGCCTGAACTCCATATAGTCCATCAGATTCAAGGATTCGCATTCCATCACATGAGGGGGCAGGGGATAGCATCAACCCAGGCAAGGCTCTGGGTTTTGTGTCCTCATCATTATAGTTGTGTTTGATAACCAGCATGGAGTTTTTATACTGGGAACCATCACAGTCTTCTTTCTTTGTAACTCCAGTGGAAGGTCCTTAGCCTTCTTTTTCTGGGCAATTAGGAGACTTGCAGCACTGTAGGACCATTTGCCTCTGTGGAAGCTCTATGTGCTTCAAAGGTGTTGGCAGTGACAGAGTGGCCTTTCAGCAGAACAGTTATTTTAATCATCTGCAATACACCATAGTTCAGTCTGTTGGTATGGCTAGGAAAGCAACATTTCAATGTGTGTGCCAGCTGATAGCAGAACCTCTATCCACATCAGGGGGAAACTGTGCAGGGCAGAGCTTTTATTGCAGTCTCCTAATATCAGAATTTATGACTCAATGTGGCGGTTTCAGTTCGAAACCGGGCAGGAACACCAATTCATGTACTGGTTTAGCTTCGCCAATTCGAAATTTCCCAGCTAATGCATCAAACAGTGTAGTGGTTTCAGTGCTGGCCAATCACAGGTGCACTCACTAGGGTGTACTTACTAATTTCTTGCTGTGAGATGGGATTAGGAGGAAGGCAAAACAGGCTTTAAAAGGGTATAAAGAGAGGTTTATTGACAGTAATTAAAAGAAAGAAAAATGAGAACAAACAAACAAAACCCTTCAGAACCTTTTCTTCCCCCTACAACCTTTTCTTTCCCACTGACAGAGTAAAGAAGCAAAACTCAGTATTTTCAGTCAGTTTACCACCTTTAGAATAGTCTTTCATCAATTCAGTTGGGAAGAGAAGTCCCTCTTGCAAATTGTCATGGAGACTTTCCACAAGAAAAAAAAAGTTCTCTTGTGGTTTCCAGCTCTCACGAGATAGCAGCTGCCCGGTAAACCTGCAATCATAGAAGTCCCTCTCATTTTCACACAGCCTTCCCACAGCTGTGTGTATGGGCCATGTCAGTTTATGGGGTACCAGTTTAAAGGTGAACTATTCCAAAGCAAAGGTTCTCTGCATCTATTTTTAAGATCCTCTTCATCACTGGGAGCAGAAGTCATCTCCTTTTTCTCTGGGAGCACAGAATTTTCATCACTCTCTCTCTCTATATCTGTTCAAAGTTCTCATAGAATTACATAGAGGCCTTTGCTAAGTAAAGCCACCTCCCCATAGTTCTTCAATGCATTACAGGGAAAACAAAGTCTTTCTCCATAGCCTCGCAAGAGGATTTCAGCCTCAAGATCAAGGCATCTCTTCAACCTTCTCTTCTAGAATTCAGCTTCTTCGTCACTGACTCAGTATCTCATATTGTGTCTTTACATTCTGGCATTTTTGGCCTTTTTTCTCTTCACTCGAGGGAAGGGTCGAAGCACTGACAGGGTTAAAATCTCACCCAGGGCCTGCAGATGGCCACCTGACGCCGGCGGGCTCCGTGAGCTGGAGTCAGGATCGGCTGTGCTGGGGGAAGAGCCAGGGTCTCAGCCGCGTGGACACAACAAGATCACGGCTGAGGGTGATGGAGTGTCTTCTCTTGCTCAGCACTCACATGGCCAGACCAGGGCCAGGCCAAGGCCGGCTCAGCCGGGCCGCGCGGGCTGACCTCAGGCTGGCGGCGGGGAGGGGGCGGGCTAAGATGTTAGCAATGGCAGTGGCCCGGTCTGTCTCTCTCTGCGCAGCCCCCTCCCCATTCCCGGTAATCGGTGGGGGTGGGGGTGGGGGGAGGCGTGTCCCTCACGCTGTTCCTTCTTTCCTGGCCGGAAATCAACATGGGTGTTTGCAGAGGCCTATGAACTTTTTCAGTAGTGTAACAGTGTCAATCCTCAAAGCTGGGGGAAGAGCCAGGGTCTCAGCCGCGTGGACACAACAAGATCACGGCTGAGGGTGATGGAGTGTCTTCTCTTGCTCAGCACTCACATGGCCAGACCAGGGCCAGGCCAAGGCCGGCTCAGCCGGGCCGCGCGGGCTGACCTCAGGCTGGCGGCGGGGAGGGGGCGGGCTAAGATGTTAGCAATGGCAGTGGCCCGGTCTGTCTCTCTCTGCGCAGCCCCCTCCCCATTCCCGGTAATCGGTGGGGGTGGGGGTGGGGGGAGGCGTGTCCCTCACGCTGTTCCTTCTTTCCTGGCCGGAAATCAACATGGGTGTTTGCAGAGGCCTATGAACTTTTTCAGTAGTGTAACAGTGTCAATCCTCAAAGCTAATTACTGATTGCTTGTTTTTGTCCGACACAGAGGAAGCTTCCAAGAGCTTCCCTTGCACCACTTTCCAGAAGTGTTCCTTGGGCAAAACCACTACACTCAAGCATTCAGATAATGCTATGAATTCAATCTTCCCTAGCCAGCAGGGGCCAAAAGATAATGTATGGTCATCTTATCTTTTATTCCATCTGTGAGGTAATTTAGCTTGTTCAGTCCTGATCCACTTGTAGTGTAGCAGTCTGGTAAATACCTTTTTCTGTGTCAGATTCAGCACACCAAGTCTGAGAGGACTGGCTTTGTTTCATGGTGGTTCGGTTTTACCTTGAATCCCAGTGTGCCAGTTCATACTGCACTTCTATTCCACATCTGCTGTGTCCCCTGAATGACAAGCGGTACTGAGCACAGTCAAGGTGTTCTTGTCCGTCATCCTCATGCCTCTCCTGCCACCCTCTCATGACACAGCCCTTAGTGTGGGCACACTCATACGTGCCCTCATGTTCCTGGTCATAGCAAAGCCTGAAACAGAGGAATAAATTACAGTTCCAGTTTCTAGGTGATGATAAATAGCTGCACACTGGCACTTTGGGGTATTCTGGAAGAATGATTTGGGTCAACTTATAGAAAATAGCATCACTGTGTCAGGTGTGATTCAGAAGCCAAATGTGACCACACTTAAAGGCTGCAGTCACATTCAGTGAGAGCAGGCTTGGTTTAAGCTCTTCTGGTAGTAATGAGGAATTCACCCTGTGTGCCTTGGAGGTGCTCTGGGCTGCTGGCATCCTGACTCTGAGGATGCCAGCACATAAATACTGTCTTGGTGCACTTCTCAGTACCATTACTGTGATTTTAGCCTTAAAATTAATCTCTGGAGAGCTCTGAGAAATTGCTTGGTTGAAAAACCTTTTTCTTTCCCCATTTTTTCCTCTCTCACATTTGTCAGATTATTTAGCCTTCAAAAATGCTTGAATGGTTTCTGTTGATAATGTTCTCAAGCACATATCACTAAATTCAAGTAGCAGCCACAGGTATAGATTTGGTGCAGTGACAAACATTCATGTAGAGCTCATGAGAAAAGTGCCACTATCTGTTGATGTCAGTAAAATACTGTGCTTTGATCAGATTATTTTCTTTTGACATCTTTTCCCATGAAGTCTTCGATAGAAATTGTATTTGAAATATTCTAGTAATGTAAGCTCTTCTGAGCCTGAATGACTTCTTAAAGGATTTCTTTCTCTTTCCTTATCAGAAGAATGGCATTTATAATTGAAAGAGTTTGAGAGGGTGTGGGCAAAATACTCTGTAGTGTCAGACAAAGGGGTTAAAGGATTTTGTCCTACAGAAAGTTAAGAAATGAAAATTGCCTTTTAAATGAACTTCATTAAAATTTACCTTTTCTTTTCAAACCAAGCATACTTTTCTTTAAAAGAAACAGAATACAAATATAACTTTCATAAAATTTATGCTGAGTTCTTAACCTTAAGTAGTGGTAAAGCTTCCTGCCAGAGCTGATAATTTCAAACACTTTGATTTCTTTGTGATGGAACCTCAAAATTCTTGATGTGCTGAAGGGTCTAAGACGTGATAAGAGATTTGCCTAAAGAAGTATTTAAGAGTGTTTCACTAAATGATAAAAATCAGTTAGCAAAATATGTGAATAAATTACAGATTAATCTACGGTCACCACACAAAGGCACATTTATAGGCATTGCTAGATATTTTAAAGGCATTGTGGAACCTACTGTAAGTCTAAAGTTCAAGTACAGAACATTTAACAAAGGATATGTGAATTCTAAAAGAACTAAAACAATTCATGTTGGCTTTTCTTTTGGCCTGCTTTTCTGTAGATATGCTTGGTATTGAGTTCTTTGAAAGTGTTCTCAAAGTATATTTGATGGCTAAATTTTAAATTACTCAACTTCACTTGTTTACTGGTAGTGATTTCTGGGGATGTTACTAAAATGGTGTTCCTTCCTTTTATCCTGGAAAAGCAACCTATTTAAAGTAGTGTGCTTCAAGTAGCAGCCTAGGAAAACTTTGGGGAAGCTCAGTTTAAAACTTTATGGAAAATGTGATGAAGGTGAATAAAAGTTAAAATTTTCATTTATGATGATGCAATTAACAAGGGAAAAATGAGGACTTAGGGGTTAGGCTGTGAGAGAGTGAGAATTCTTGCTTGTTTTTCCTCACCTGGTTTATTTGGAAAAAAAGTTTTGTTTTCATTGGGCCTCCATGACCAGGGTTGTTGTTAACACCACATAGTGGAACTCTGTTGTGAGAGTCTGGGGGTACATGAGTCCATATGGATGGAGATACAGTTATATGCTGAAAATATAAATACCCTTCATGTTCTTTTTTACTTTCACAAGTGTCTAGGAGTCTGTTAGGTTTTGGGTAAGTTCTGCAGCTAATTTCCTACACGACTGGGCAAATCTTGCTCTCCTGAGAGTCTGATAGGTGACAGCTTCTGACTGGGGACCTGTGTGGAGCTGAATTCTCCTGCCACATCCCTGTACCATTTTGCAATGGAGTTTGTGAATAAAATGATGATTTTATTTTTATTTTTTTCATATTAGTTTCCTTTCAAACATAATCTGAGAGCAATAGTAGATATGTTTGTGATAGATATTGTCAAAGGACAATTTGCCTTTCATTAAATTTAAAGAGGTTTGTCTGCACTGCAGTGTGAACTTTTCACTGCGTAATCCAGAATCATGATGAATGCTAAATAATATGGCAGCATAAATCATTGTTGTTTTTGTTTGGCAGCAGGGAAAACCTTGATGGAATAGCTAAGTGCTTTCAGTTCTCTCCACATAGCTCAGTGCTGGCTGCTGCATTGTTCCTTTGCTCCTCAGTGACACACTCCTTTGGCTCAGTGCCTGTCTAATCATTGTTTAATGTTTCAAAAGCTGCTCCCTTCTATTTGAAGCAATCTTTTCAAGCAGTACAAATACCAGCAGATTTTCATACAGTAGAAATAGAAATAATTGGAAGAAAAAAGTAAAAAAATAAATAAGAAATGAGATGTTAACATCATTAATGTTTTATGAAGGTGAAAATAATTCTGCATAGCTAATTAAATTATGGTGAAATTTAAGGAAGCCTAAAGATATTTCTGTGGCTAAATAGACTGTTAGATCTGTGGGTAAATTTGTCTTACAGGCTATGAAATAATTATTCCTCCCGACCTATTGCTCCTAATCTCAAGCTTTGCTCATGTACACAAAGTGGAAGGAGAACAACAAGGTCTTCTAAAATGAGAAACAAGTTGCAACTCATTTGCCAGCAAATAAACAAATTGACAACTTCTTTGCCAGCAAATAAACAATGATTTCTCTTCTTTATTGCCATGAATGACTGCAGTGTCAGTACTTGTAAAATGTATTTACATTACCATGTCAAATAAGTGACTGTGATTCCCTGCCTTCTAGTGTAATTATTACTGTACAGGCAACAAGTTTGAAACATCTCCCCATGGTCTGCTGCTTATATGAAATGTCTAGGATTACATTTCAGTAATATTTGTGCCCTTGAAACTTCTTTGTTGGTAGTTCATAGGCTTTGATAACCAGTTTGGAACATGTAAGTGAAACTGGGTAGCACTGGGTCTGGTTTTGTGTGTTCTCTCATCAGGTATCGCTGTTTCCAAAGAAATGTTTTTTTTTCTCTTTACCAATTTTCCCCACACAGAAATAGATAAAACTCAAGGCATACCGAGGCAAAAGTTGTGTGACTGTGTGTATGGTTAATACCTCACAGGCAAAGACAAAATGTGTTCCATAATTAGCTTTAATTTTTATTAATGCTATTTGTGCTGCACAGTGTTCTGTAAAAGGGCAAGAACTGAATGAAGCTGTTCCATGACAACCTCTGGAAGGCCTTGTGTCCAAGAGGGAGACCTGCTAGACTTTGAAAATTCCTGTTCTTCTAGGAATGAATCTTATGACATCTGAGCTTAGAGCATTAGTCCAGTGTGAGAAAGAGACTTTAGGAAAGCTCTTTCACCAGAAAAATTCAGCTATAGCCTAGCCAAGAAAAAAAAAAAAAAGGTAGGTTGGTTAAAAGAAAGGGAAATTTTTTTGACTGAGAAGCAAAGACTTTGTGCAGAATTCCCTTCTCCTGGGGAGCCCAAAGACTGACTAAGAGCAAGAGAAACAGTCAAGATTATTCTGCCTTTTTTTTTTTTTTGTTTTGGTCTAGGTCTGCACACTGCTAGAGCTATCTGAAGTAAGCAGCATCTGACTTTGAAAATTTTAATTTAGTCCGTCTCCTTGCTTCAGCAATTATATCTCCCAGAGGAGAAAAACATCACAAAATAATGAAGTTACAGGAAACCTCAATGGCTTGTTAAAAGGAGCATCATCACATGTGGACACAGAATGATCACATAGATCATAGGAGGAGAAATTTCAGATGCAGTAAGAGAATTTTTACTTTAGTTTTACCCTACAAGCCTGAAAAGATCAGTTGTTACACAGTGATACGGAAGTACTTTACAGGTTGCCTGATACTCAGTTGACCCTGAGCAGTATTTTATCTAACTCCAACTAAACTTTCACTGATCTACTCATCTCCTGAAATCTGAGTAAATGCCTCTATAACTGTATGCCCCAGTAGGAGCTCTGGGAAGAGTTTGATGGCAGGGAATGTTGGTAGTTCATATCCTTGAAAACATATTGAGCATGGAAACTGCTCGGTGTTTCTCTCTCAGATGAAAATCCAGCAGCCTGGAATACTCTGCAAAGCTTCAGACATCATGTGGGCAGGAGCACTTCTGCAGGAGACAGATCAGTAAATCCAGTGTAAAGCAGTCAAAATTACTGTTTTACTGCATGCTGTAGAATGGGATTTTCGGTTGGTTTTGCAGATGTGCAGTCATAGTCCCTGAGGTGAGAATGGTATGATAATTTTAGTGTTCAAGCTTCCATCACAAACAGCTCTTGGTGCTGGTGTGCTGCCCTTCTCAAAATGATGCTGAGATTAAACTAAGCATGATACTAAATCTAAAGAAGATTAGATACGTGAAAGCTTTCAGTTGAAAATTATTTTCAAGAACAAAAGGGAAAAAATGGGGTTATTCAACTGTTTAAAAAGTTTTAGGGTTTGTTTGAGTTTTATTTTTTTGTATAGCTTTTTTTTCCCTTTTGTCAGTACTCCATCTTTACCTAATGTCTAAAGATTTTAGGGTTTGTTTCTAATTTGTGGACCAATCTTGAAAGGTGCTGACTCCTAGGACTTAATTTTTCATTAATAGGCTGTGTTCTACAGTGTGACATAGGTTCTTTCTTGTGGCATAGAAAAATATTATCCATAAAGTTGTATGATTAGTCCAGAGAGGGTTACCACTAAATGAAGGAACTCCAGTCCTTCAGTGGTGTTAGGTCAGCTCACATAGCCCATCTCCTCAAATTAGAAGTGGTTCATCACTGAAAGGAAGTGTTGTCTTCCCAAATGGAGGTAACTGGAACCTCTGTGATCCTGTGAGCTCTCACCAGAAGTTTCAGCTCTTTGGAGCATCCATCTGAGAGCCAACGGAATCTGTCAGGAAGAGGATTGCAAAACCGAGCCTGAGTCACTTCCAGATACCTGTAATTCATACTGCAAGTTCTGCACAGATTAGCTATGGAAGGGGCTGACAGCTGGTTTGTGTGCTAGGAAAAGTTTGATGGAGAAGAAGGTGATAAGAGTCGTGGAAAGGAATCCTTCCAAGGTTGTTTTCATGGCAACCAAAAACAAGAAGAGATAGAGGGTGTTGTGAAAGAGTAGTGGAGATGTCTCGTACCAACTGTGTTGATTTATGGTGGCCAATGAATAAGTGTAAACTTTGTGAGAATGTATAAAAGAGAGCCAGCTGTGAGCATAAAGGGATACCAAGGCCTTCTGATGTTGTACAGTGTTCTTCTGCATGTTATGACCGTCTCGACAACGACATATGGTGACCCTGACGTGATTCAGGATTGGGCTGTAGGGCGAGATACAGCCAGAGACAGAGCCCAGCGTAGCATTGAGAGCAGCGGGGGGATGCTGCCTGGTCCGGACCTGACGGATTTTGACACCTGGAGTGATGGTGAGCCACTGGTGACATAACGGGAATATGCCTTTCTCTGAAGTAGAGACTGCTAAGGTTTCTTCTGCAGAGGTAGAGAATCAGAGCAAGAAATTGAAGTTAATGAAGAACAACCGAAAAATGAAGTTCAGCCCCCAAAGTAGAGACTATTAAAGTTGCTTCTACAGAAGCTTCTCCAGGGTCTACTGTTGTGGGAAACGAACAGCAAACTGATAACACCTCTTGATATCTAAGCAGAGATGTTACTTCAGCAGATAGAAGAACTGGAATTGCAAGAGACAAAAGCAACAAAGCTAAAAAAGGAACAAGAGAATTTATTAAAGCAGCAGTGAGAGCTAGAGACAGAGTAGTTCTATTATTCAGTACGATATATTTATTTTCTAGTGAAACCTATGAAAAGATTAAAGTTGATGTTCTATACTGTTAAAAGCAAAATAAACCAAAACTCGGAAGCATATGTTTTTACTGTAATGTGTTGCCTGAACATTTGTATAACTGTTAGTCCTAAGTGAAATATGTGAATATGTCATAATGTCAATTTACTTGAACATGTCTTTATAGAGATGCTGCAACTTTACAATTAAAAAAGAAAGGGGCAATTGTGGGAGGATGGATTGTAAGAGAATAGAGATAGTGCTAAGGCAATCTTGCGCCTGAGGAGTTGCAGCTGAACTAATTACCAAAGAGTAAGAACAGCCTTGTCCTTAATAGGTCACAGCTATAGCCTATAAGGATGAGTGTTATAAAAGAGTGGGTTAGCTGGTCAAAGGGGCAGAAGTCTGCTGGGAGTTGGAGTTTGCTGATTGTGCTGTGAGGAGCTGACTGTGGGAGTGCACAGAGAGAAGCCTTCTGATGTTATATGGTGATACTCTGTATTGTGGCCATCTCAACTGTGACAGTTAGCCAGGTCCAATATTTGTTCTTTTTACCACTCTTTCAATCACACACAAAAATTAGGAAGTCAGGGGTCTTTTAAAATATCTAAAAAGAAAAACCTTAGGGAAGGTGAATTAATAAAATGATCTGTTTAACTAACTATCGTTTTATGGCCCTGACCTTGAAACACTGAGAGAAATTACTTAGATGCAGTAAAATGGAAAAAAGGGGGTCTAATCAGCTTTCCTTATAATGGAAAGTACCCTAGAAAAATATGCCCGTTGTTTCAGAGTATATCAAACTGAGTTTAATCAGCTATGGATTACTGCATAATAGCTCAATCAACTTCAGATCAGCAAGAAAGAAAGTAGAGGAATTTTTTAGCAGAGCTATAAAAAAAATGCATGTTCAATAGTTTGCTTGACTTCCTGGATTTAGATTATCAAAGTAACATGAAAAACAGCAGTGGGTGATTTATCTCTCTCAGGATCTTATGCATCAAGACTTGGCTCTGATGTATGACAAGGCATATTTCAAAAATTACATGAATTTTTATGGTGTTGCACAGTGTTGTGTGCACCCTGTGGTTTAGAGTTCATATAGAATATTTTCTAGAAAATACTAAACTCTCTGGATGGACTCTGCTCTACTGCTACTCTGCCTGTTTCCCCATCCTAATAGAGCAGTAGTGGGGTGATCCATTTAATACAGAACAATGATCACTTAGCTTAGACCAGATACAACCTGTGTTAGCAAATCTGTGTGCTGGAGATGGATTTTATTTCAATTAAGTTTCCACACTCAGAAACTTTTAATCACAGCAGGTTCCTCTGGTTATCAGATCCAGGCTTTCTGCAGGCTTAACTTCCCCTACCTGCCCATCTCTAGTTGGACTAAGTGGATTTCTGATTCTGGTCATTTTTAAAGGATCCTATTGGTGTAAAACTGCATTTCTGTCTGTGCCATACATACCCATTACAGTAGGAATTCCTGTGATTTATATAAATGGCTGAGGCAGGGGAAAAGTGTTTTCTCTGCCTTTGTACTATATTTTTAAAATGTGATGCCACTTGCTGTTATCTGTGTAATCAGTTACTTGTTCAGTGGTTTCCTGACTGAGAAAGACCTATAAAAGCACCAGTAAGTATAAAATAAATACGTTTCTGTTTTTTAATGGGTCCCTTTAGAAATGGAAGGTCATTCTCTGTGGGTTTTGGATAATTTGATTAAAGATACTGTTGAAATTGAGGAGTGAACTGCCTGCATTATCCTATTACCAGCAGAACCCTTGTTGACTAAGCTTCAGCCCAGGGGCTCAGTAGCATCCCAAAAGGGGATTGACTAGTGACAGCTGAGAAATACATGAATTATAGAGAATAAATAGCCAGTTTTGAAGGGAGTAGTGAACAGATCTTTGGCCTGTCACTGTAGGTACTGTATAGTAATCCTGGGACTACCTGCATAGCTGCCTGATAGTTCCACATCTGTTTGGTAGGATGAAGCAACACCAATGCCCTGTCTGGCATTCTTCCGGAAAAAAATTAGTCAGATTTCTCTGTAAGTATTCTTCGAGACATACTTCAACACAATTCTGATTCAAACTGTTTTGTCACCCCCAGGAGACAAAACTTTGTTTCTGTGAGTGAAGTGTGCAGAAGTGCTTGCAGAATAGGACGAGGAGTGCTAGGGCTGGATCTGTTTGGAATGGGTGAGCCTTCCCAGGACAGGCAGGAGTGACAGCAGGTTGGTGGTGTGGCCGTCCAGGATGTTTCTGCCTTTCTGTGTACGAAATAAATGCCTCTCCAATGTATGCCAAGTCACAGCTCCACTGGAGAAGACTTGAGGAATTATACTGCTTGCTCAGGTCCGTCCCTGGTGTCAGATTCCGGGTTCCTCAATGTGTTTATTTGGCATTTATTTCAGTGGACTCTTTCGCTATTGTCCTGTTACTGACACAGATGCTAAAACAAGTCTGCTCAAGAAAATCTCACTTAAAATTTGGTCCCCTTTTGAAAAGTATCTAACCCTCATAACTGTCCTGTTTCATGCATTATGGACTGAACACGTAATCATGCAGCCAGTTGTGTATATTGATTACTTGTGTGATTTATGTTATTTTGTAAGCTCCCACATGGAAGCAGGGTGGTACTCCTTGGTTTAGGTGCTGTTCAGCAATTATGCATAATGGATCCCATCCTTCTTGATGCCATTACATTCAGTGAAATTATTCTGGTATCATCTGGTACCAGAATTCATGAACAATGAGTTCAATCTCTTGGCTTCCATAAAGAGAGTAATAATTCATCACAGATTTCATATACAAATGGAAAAAAAGTTCAAAATCCAGGGAACTGTATGTACTGTGACTACTGTCTGGAATGTTTATTAGACAAGTTACAAAATTCCTGTCATCTTATTATTCCTTTTAACATCGAGAATACGTTAAATAACCGAATTAATTTATTTCCGAAGGGAGTTCAGTGCAAATCACAAGACAGTTGTAGACTTTTTGTCTGAGATGGTAGATGAGTTTCATTCTTAATCAGCTGACTTTAGTAAGTTTTGATTTTATTTTTTTTTAAAGTGCTGTAAAATACTTCTTGAATCAGTTATGTCCTTGGTGGGATTTGATATATTTGATTTTTTCCTGGTTTAGCTTTTAAGACTGAAATTACTTATTTTTCCTTCTTTTATTGAAATCAATAGCTTTATATCCTAACACCTTCCCTGTATGCCTCCTGCAATTTCATATTTGAAGTGTTTTTTCTCAAACTAGTTCTTTGCTCGTTTTTTGATTGTGTTCAAGTGATTTGGCAGTGAGCAAATTTGGATGGTTTTTCCGTTTTCTGTATAAAAGCTAGTTTTTAAATGTTACTGATGACTGTGTAGGGTTTAGAGCTAGCCACGTGTCTTGCCAAATCCATAAAGCTATCATCCCCCTACAGGCTTCTGGTGTGACTATCCAGTATTGCTTGTGTGAGGATTCTCTTGCAGCTTAGCGATGGGAGATAGTGCTATCTGTCATTCCATTTCTCCTGTCCCAGGGGCATCCTGAAATACCAGCTTGAAAAGCAAAGTTGCGACAATGAATTTGCCATCAGAAATATGTTAATATTCAAAGGGGCTTGTTACTCAAGAGTAGCTCTTGGTCTTCAGGTTTATGAGGACAAGGTATTCTTGTCAGTGGAGAGTTGCAGAAAGAGGTTTAGGTCTTTTATGCCAGTTTTTTGGTTTTATGGCTCATGGCTCTTGTAAGTGCTTAGCCTGAAGAAAGTTGTTTTTGTGGTTTCAAATGCAAGTATCTACACTTAATCATTGCAGGTTTGGGGTTTGTGCTTTTTAACTGTGACAGACAACAAACTTAGGGATACTGTTAATATATTTGTCTTTACAGTGTGCTTCATTTGATCCATCTATAAGGAGCATGGGACAATATTTGCTGAGTAAACTTAAAAGGAGATGAGGCAAACTTCTGTCAGGATTAATTGGAGCAAATTTCTCTCTGTGTTAGGGCAAGAAGAAGGACCAGATGATCTCTCAAAATCCATTTAGTGCTGCAGTCTGATGGTATATTTGTCAAACTATTTTTGGTCTTTTAACAGAACAGCACTAAGATGAAGTTCATAAACACTCATTGCTTAGTCAGCTTGTGGATTTTCAGGCAGGGATTTCATATTCAAAGAAACCTCTTATAGTTTCTGACCCACCACAAAAATATTTCTGAAGCTGTTGTTCCTCTTGAAGGGAAGGTGGCAGAGTTGCAACCAGCAGTAGAAAATTCTCTCTGTATTTGGTAGATTTATTTTCATTCTACTGTAAATAATTTCTGACCTCAACATTTTGTGAGGCCTGGACAAATATGAAAAAATTAGGTTCTCTGAAAGCCCTTAACAGTCCTGTGAATGTTCTTCTGCCAATAGGTAGAGCTAGAGATATCTTTAGTATCTCTCATGTTGCAATATTCAAAGTAGTTGGTCACCATTGACTGTGTCCACATGAAAAAATGTTTTTGAGATGTACTTTCAAACAGAGATCCCTATATATGAAAGAAAAACCATCAGGCTCTGCAATCTGAATTATGTATGGAGAAAACACATAAAAAGGCTCACAGCTTGTTCTTCGCATAACAGCCTGTGGTGCATAAGATCACCAGATTCCTTCACATTAATGCTTTCTCATTTACCATCTGCAAACAAGTAATTGCAAAGCTCAATTTCTTTATCAAACTGTTGGTGTTGGAAGACTTGTGACATAGAACAGCTACAGCTTGATTGGTATTTATTAACTGGTGTTACATAGATTTAAAATGGAAGTGTTTAAAATGGAACTTTACTTAGTCACCGATAGGCAGAGTTCCGTAAACAATGCAACAGACTCAGTCCCATTATTTCACTACTGGTGAGCCCATTTGCTCAGCTGGATGCTGTAGTGTTTAGTCTCTGCAGGTCTGTGAAAATCAGAAAACTTCTACTTGATGACCTAAGCAAGGGCTAAGGAGTCAAGCTTCAGACATCTGTTTCAAAAACCTTGACCTTACAGTGTACAAACATGTGTTTAATTTCTTGGCAGGGTTTTATTTTGTCCAGGAAATTGAAAAAATATTATAATTAAAATCAGATTCTGTAAAATTATGACTGGATGTTGCAAGCTCACAGAACGGCCAAATCATTCACATCCCAGTTCCTGTATTACTCTCAAACCATCTAGTCAGTGGTGTAATTTGTTCTGTGTCTGCCTGTTTATTTTATCAGAAGACAGGTGTGCATCAAAAAAAATGAATGCATCCTCTCCAAGGCAGATGTGAACTCTGTCACAGAGTCACAGCATGGCTGAGGTGAGAAGTGACCCCTGAAGACCTTCTAGTCCCACCCACCTACTCAAAGCTGGGTCAGCTAGAACAAGTTGCCCAAGACCACGTCCAGTTAAGTTTCAAAATCCCCAACCTCAGTAATATCTTTGTTATACTAGTTTAAAAGGTTTAAGGTGACTGAAAATTTAAGCCAGAAATACAAGTTTAATACTTCAAAAAATGTTGGCTGCATTTTGGCATGTGAACATAATAATTTTTGATTTATGAGCCCAGTTGAGCCTCACTGACTGTATTTGTTTAATTCAGATGCTGAATAGTTCTCACCAAAGCTGCTCTTGTCATCTTAATGCATAGAATTATTTCTGATGGCCAGATGCTAAGCAGTTGTAAAAATGCCTTCTCTTCAACAATTAAAAGGATTGAGCTTCAGAGCAACCTCTCATATGACTAAAAGATTGTGGTTAATAAAAAGCAGATCCAAAGACAATAGTTAGTAGTATTTTTTTGCGTTGCTCTTGCACCTGCCCGTGGTGACAAGGGTGCAACCGGAACGAGCGAGCTTCGGTGCTAATACAGTGAAGAGTCAACGCAGCAGGCGAAGCTAAGAAACGGGCCTTTGTTTGTGGTCTGACAAACTAGGTTTAAGGAGAGGGTCCAAGGAGGTGTGAGGAGGTCAGAGGGTGCAGGGGCAAAGGCAGGAGAATCTGAGGGGATGGGGTCTTTATACTAAGGTCTAGAGGCTGAGACAAGGTATGAGGCCCAATAGGGTTGCTTAGACAAGGGTGCAGGGGAGGAGATGGAATGTTAACCAACAAACCAGAACAGGGGGGAGGAAAGTGTGACAAATCTCAGCCAATAACAGGGTAGAACAGAGGGAATCTTCTAGAAACATTACAAATAACGGGGATGGATGGGCCAACAGGCCAACTGGGGTACAGAAATTAACATAAACATAAAGGCGAAGACGTAATGCATTAAACTCTTGGCTGGGTCCATGGTCTGGGGATAACAGGAGGCTTCCAAGCCTCCACGATATTTTAAGAATGCCAAACTGGCATTGAACTGTACTTGCAAGACAGCAGACCTGAGGTAACTGTGCATGAACCGTCTCAGGGGATTTGGTACCATGCCCCAAGGAGCTCAGCCAAGCTGCTTCTGATACTGTGCCGCAGGAAGCTTAGCCAAGCTGCTCCTGATACCATGCCCCAAGGTGCTCAGCCAAGCTGCTCCCAGAGCTGGAGGTGACACATCTGCACAGTGCTCCATGTTCTGGGAGCTGCCGTGGCTCTGTCTTGGGAGGCCATGGTGCCCTGTCCTCACAGGATTTCTTTATTTGCTGAGTGGCAAATCCCAGTCATGTATGCCTGATAACACTCAGATCGTGGATATTTTAGGCTTTCAGACAGAGAGGTTTTAATGGTGGTGGATCATGCAGTAGTGAAACACAAAGTGTTTATTAAGAGGATGAAATGACTGGATTTAGTGAAGAGAATTACAGGATTTCAGTGAAAAACCTTCAAGAGGTGTGCCCTGCTTCTCCTGCTGGTTTTGTTCATTACAGTGCAAGTCAGATCAGTGGTTCCAAAATAGAAGTAGCAGATGGGTGGAGAAAAATAAGGCGTTGTTTGATAAGGACAGGTGTTATGTGTGGACACAGCCAAGAGGAAATGGAGATGTAACTCATCCAACTACTCACGAATTTTACGTACATTTGATCCCAGCTGGTTTCGCAGGGATTTGTAAGTGCTAGTGCATATCAAATATCAGGTCCATTTCACATCATTAGGGAAGGATAGTCTTGATGAGAGCAAAAGGATGGGGGAGATGAATTCATTAGGGAATGGTCACATGGAAATAGTGATGGCATGGTTTAGTGTTGAAGGGACATGCATCCCTTTGAATTTTATCCAGGGATAACTTGTACCATGCTCCATAATTAATGTCTTTAGATTGACTCCCTCTCTTTACTAAGATACGACTGATCCTTTCTTTGTTTATCCACGTGAAGCGATTAAATAAGGCATGTATAAGACGAACAAATCTTTATTACGATTTGATACAAAAAACCTTTTCTGAACCACGTTTCTGTGCTTTTTTGCAGCACAGCAATTTAAATTAGTTTTCACAAATGCTTCCAATTAACATCTACAGTATTTGCTTTTTAGCTACCAAGAAGATTCACTCACATAGCAAATAAAAAAAAGAACGCTTGACATAAGCTTTCATGTGCAGCTTAGCAAAAAGACTGAGAATAACTTCTTGTTAGAATTATTTGCTTTTGCTGTAGGTTTGAGCCTTTTGTTCTTCTGGATGGTAATAGAAAAAAGAAAAAACTCACCTGCCATGTTTTTCAAAGAGATGTTAGGAAACCTACTGGTTCTCTGTGTTTTAATCGCCCTGATTTGTCTATAGTGAAGGACAGGAACATTGACTAGCCTCCAATTTGTCGTATTTGAACTGTGACCACTTTTTGTTTGCCTCTTCAGGAATTTTGTCTTATGTTTATGACATTTATTGGAGTTACTTATTTTCCTGATTTGAGTTCCCTAATTGGAATTGCAGCATGTGGTTCAGGTTCTTCACATTATCTGCTATTGTAGCTCAGGTAGCAAACCGTGCCAGTTCCTTTGACAACAGCTTTGCAAGCAGTTCTTCTGAGGAATCTATAAATGTCTCAGGTAGAATGCTGTGCAGAATGCGAGTGGCTGCATTTGATTTCTTGTTTATGTCCAACTCCTCTGTGGAAAATGCTGGATTATCCATGTGGTACTGCTATGAAACCAAAAAGTTAGTGCTTAACATAATTTTTTAAAATAACATTAATTTGTCTTGTTTCTATAAGCAGAACCTTGCTTTAAGCATACTGGATCGTATATACAGAAGATACAAGGAAGAAATTAATTACACTTTGTTTAGAACACTTAATACTCTCAGTGTCTGTAGGATCACTGTGTTTGCTATGTAGTATTTATATGTATTTACACATTTTTCACTTAACATAGAGCAGGTTTAGAAAGTGGGGCTGATGTGAGAGCCTTGGAGTTCAAAGAGCCACACGCCTCAAGAAGCTTCTTGCTATTGCTCTATGGAATAAATGCTGCTCAGGATTTTTAAGGTTTGGATATTAATTAAAACTCTGAGTTTAGTACCCATGGAAACAACCTCCTCCTGTGACATAAGAATATAGCTGTGTCACGGTTTGATGCTGGCCCAATGCCAGTGCCCCCATGAAAAGATATTTTCTTCAACTAACTGCTGTGAGATGTGACCAGGAACAGAGCAGAGCAGGCTCAAACTTAGAAAGAGAGGAAAAAAACTTTATTAACCTACACTAAACCAACAGGAACACCCAGGAAACAGAATGAAAACCTTCCAAACATTCCTCCTCCTTCCACCCAATTTTCACCAAAACACAGTGAGACAGAACCTTGGAAGCCTTATCAAATTACCACCACTCTGATAATCAATTCTCAGTCCATTAGGGGAGAGAGGAGTCTCTCCTGTACCACAGTCCTCCCCACAAAACACAGTTGAAACCTTCCATGTTTCCATGTCACAAATGGCACCGCCCGGAGAAAATCTGCCATCATGACATCTTCCTTCCATGTACAGTGCTCTCACCACCATCCATGAACCGAAACTCATAGGGTTCTTCAAGGATGCTTTGCCAAGTACCAAAAAACAACCATTTCTCATTTTTGGGACAACAGTCCCCCCCCATTTTCTCATCCCCTGGGGCCAAGGGTCTTGAGAACAGAGCTCTTCTTCTCCCTGAAGACAGAGGGCACCACCACACCCTCTTCATCTTCCTCTGCTCACTCCACTCCTTTATATGGTGTCATTACTGCAGGTCACTCTCTTGGCTCAAGCCATCGCATCCCCCTAAATGCAGTCTCATGTATTACAGGTCACTTGGTTCAGTCTATGGCTATACAAGAAAAGTCCAGCTAAAAGTAAAAGCCACTCCATCATCTCCTCCCACCTTGGATTCTTCCCATCTTCCTCTTAACATCTCAGGCCCCAGACTGTCTCTCTTCTCTCTGAAACCACCAGCCAGGAGGACTAATGTTTCATAAAGTTTTTGTCACCCAAGAAAGGGTTAAAAGTCCAAGCTCCGCTGCCCTCAGGAGACTGAAATCTCAGGGCTGCTGACTCCCACACTGGGCATCTTCCCCCCTGCCTCCTCTGCTGACACAGGCTCTCTCTCGCTCTCTCTCGCTCTCTCTCTCTCTTTTCCCCCGGGGGGGCGGGGGGGTGGGCAGGAACAAAAGACATTTCAGTGTTTCTCCACCCCTCCATCCTGTAGGGGCTGGCCCGGTTCCATTCCCTTCCACCCTCTCTCTCTCTTCGGGGCTCCGGCCTACCTCAACCTAGGCCTCCATGGCTTCCCCTCCCCCACCCAGCCTGTGGCAGGGCGGGGAGGAGATGGGCACTCTCTGGCCCGAAGGTCGGGACAAAAGAGAGCAAACTCTGGGAATTCTCTGCTTTTAACTCCGTGTGTTCTCAGAGGTGATCTATGTATTCAGTGGTCACACCAGGTGTCAATATTCAGATCTGACCACTGATTGGTTTGACTATACCTTCCCAAAAAACTCACTTCCTCTCAAACCGAGACAAGCTGTATGAACCCTCTGAGGTTAACTGAGATGAATGCTATGTAGGAAAATGAGATCATTACCCAGTCCAAAGTTGTCTTCAATGCAACATATTGCAGTATGCAGACAAGGTAGAAATTTAATGCTCATAGATGGAGAGAATTTAATCATGGAATTTCATTACCAATTTAGCTGTTCAGGAAGCGTTCTTTTGAAGATGCTACAGGGTTTAAATCTGAGAAGTCAGGCAGTAACTATTCTGAAAAATGTGGATATACTGCAAATCAAATTTCAAATCATTGCAAATAAAAATCCGGTGCAAGGAGATTAGCCATTATCTGTGCAAAATCATTATTCACAGTGAAAGGTCAAACAGGAAGAATTGAATAGGAGGCCTTTGGATATCTATAATAAATGGAGTCTTGTAGGTTTTCTGCAAACCTACAGACTACAGCACAGCTGGCTAAATGATATACAGGCAGTACTCAATGCTAACAGTCCTTCATAGGAAGATGTCCTGGAAAAAAACCTTAAATTTCCCAAGTAATATTTTATGTAAATGTCAGGATTCAGAATTTTAATGTGTATAAAAAATAATGTCAGTGAAAATTAAGCTGGGAGCTCTTATGAAAGTCATTTAAATTTGCTGAGTTTATTGAGAAAATTAAGCTATTTGAAAAATATGGTGGGGGAGGGCCTGGATACAAGTGCCTATGTGCATAGTTTTCCACATGAACAATCAGTTTCACACATCCTGAGTTGTCCTTAATGGGCAGTGACTGGTGGGTCCCAAGAGTCTATCTGCTTTGACCACAGGTGTTCAAACCTTGCTTCAGAAGGTAAATTTTGAAGTAAAGGGCTAAAATTAAATAACAAAAAAAAAATTACGAGAAGGGAAACAAACTGAATTTATTGTGAATTCTACCAGAACACAAATGTTGAACAGATCTGGTGTAATATATCTAAATATTAGCAGGAGGCACTGTAATTCAAGAATATTCTCCTCAACTCTTGTTTGCCTAATACTTAATGAAAAAAACCCCCCTGGAGAAGCTTTTTAAATGTTTTTGTTAAATTTAGGCATTATCTTCACCTGTGGAACTTTTCTTTAGTGAGATCTCCCAGTATGTGAGGCATTTCAGTGCCCAGGTGTTGTTTTTGATGTCAGTCCATTTTCTGTGACCTTCGCCCTCAGCATGCCAGGAGCTGCTGCACTTAGCAGTGCCGGCTGTTGATGCGTGACCAATCCAGGGAGAGGAACTGGCGCAATGCCAGGCAGCAGGTCAAGAACTGCTGTGTGTTTCCTCCTGCTTTCTCAGCAGCCCAACCAGCTCTGCTTTTGCTGACAAAAACAGAACTTGAACTAGTAGCCCAGCCTGCTTCCCATTGTCCAGAGCAGGAGCTGTCCTTCCATGAAGTTCTAGCCATCTGCAGAGTAAAGTAGAAACCTGGAGCAGCCCAGTTGCCTGAGCCTCCAGCTGCTCACTTGGGTGTAAATCCAGGAGTGAGTGCTGGAGCTGGTGGGGTTCTGTCTTACTTCAGCACAGTGAAAATATACTTCTACTGCTTTTAATGTAAAAAAAAAAAAAATTGGCTCTACTACCAATTGCTTCTAGGGAGCAGGAAAGGCAAGGCTAGTGTGTGCTCTTGCGTGTGCATGTTTTATGCAGGCAAGGCTTCCACCCTGCTGGGAAGCATACTAACAGCCAGATTAACATACTTTAGTTTTAAAATAACATACTCCCAATTAAGCAGGATTTAACCAAATCTTTCCCAGACTGCAATAAGATGCTAACATCAATGTTGTTCCTGTGTTGTGAATTGAAAAGGTATGTTGAATTTTAGTTCAAGTTACTACCAGGCTTATTTTTAATGCCTAGCTTTTTTTTTTTATTTTTTCTGAAAACTTAAGGATTGCTGCTGCTGTCCCTCACATGTTTCTGATGCAAAAAGGCAGGGCATAAACAGCAGTTGTAATATAACAATTAAATCCCAAACGTGTCCTTAGAAATAATGGATTGATTGTGATTAGGTGCCTACAGAGAAATTTTCTATAGTAACTGATGAAAGGCTTGAAATAATTTGCTACACGGTGATATATTTAAAGATACAAATTCTATGGTATTGTGTTCTTTTAAGACTTGGAGGTCAAGATTTTTAGGAAGCAGTGAATGATACAGTAGTGTAATAAGCAGTTTTCTTGGAGATGATATGTGCTGGATTTAGAGATTTTCCACAACTGCCAAATGGCACCATCCCATCATTGTGTTACTCCTAAGGAGTAAGCAAATAAGCTAGGAAAGAAGCAAGACAGAATTTGTTGCTTTAATTTGAAAATGTTCATAGTTGTCTTAAAAAAAAACAGTTTCTTTCTGTTTTTTTGGAAGAAAAAACTATGTAGATGGAAACAAACCCTGTGGCTCTTAGGATATTCAAACCAAATAAATTCTGATTTGAATGGGGACTTTACAGGTGTAAAAACTACTTGGATTTTATCCATACTTTAGGAAGTTTCAAAAATGAGCAGTTGTAACTTCCAAGTTCTTCAAAGTGATGTGATTTAAAAGCCATGACTTATATAGCACAGCTGCTGCCTCCCAAGTTGTCCCAAATGAACTTGGCAGTGTCACTGAGGTGACATTCCTCGAAGGGTTTTAGTGGAAGTGCACTCTGAAGGCAGCTCTTTGCTTCCTTCGAAGGTGATGGGGTAGGTCCTGCTCCTTCCCTTTATGCCAGGTAAGCAGGATTTGATGGCTGTGCAGGTAATAAATAGTGTTTGGCAGAATTTTTCAAGACTGTGTATTAAAATAAGAGGATATGTGAGAGCTGGCTCTTAAGAGGTGTAATTTTAACTTGCACTTCCAGTGACATCGTGTGTGATGTTGAATTTGGGCCCCGGACATATAACAGCATTTTCTGAGAAGTTCTCATTGACTTCAGTGACTCCAGTATTTCCTATGTAAAATTTTTACCTGCAAGGGGTATTACCTGATCTACTCTGGCTGTAATGCCAGCAATGTATTAGCTATTAGAATAACAACCAACTTTACTCATATTGGGATAATTTCCTTTCATTTTTATTCTGAGAAACATCTTGTGTGACTGCAGCTCTGCTGCTATAAAAACAAGTCCTTTTTGTGAACTGATCTCATCTGCTGAAAAGAGCCCTCCTGCCCAGGCAGGCTGTATTTCTCCCTGGTGGATTTGGTCCTGTATTGCTATTGCTGTGTGAATTGCATTCTTCTGCAAGTAGCCTTTAAAAGGAGAAGATAATAGCAGGTCACACATAACATGATCACAGGTAGCCAAGAAATCAATCTGGCTTGGTATATGGACAGAACAATTTGCATCTGACATGCAGGAATTGTCTGGTACAGTAAGAGTCATTCAGTCAAAATAAAAAGCTAACAAATGTAACTCTACATTTAGGCAAGGTTAAAGAAAAAGAAAAAGGCACTCTGAAATAGTGTTATCGCTGTCCTGACACTCGAAGATGCTTTCATAGTATCATCAGGTTTTGTGCATGTTGGTTTGCTCCCAGGAAAGGAATTCTATGAAACAAATATAAAGTTAGATTATAATTTCTGATATCAAGTAAGATTTTAATAAAAATCAACATGGCATGCAAGGCTAAGTCCTATTATTCAAATAAAAACCTTTTAATGCTCTGTGTCATTCTTTTAAATAACTACTTAACTACTTCATATTGTTTATTTGGACATGTTTTGAGTAAAGGATTGGAGTGCACAGGTCCGCTTGCAGCAAGTATTCGGTGATTGCTTTCTGTTTCCTATTCCTTTTATAGTCCTGTTCTCAGAGAGAGGTTTGATCCAGAGGGGAATATTAGCAGCTCTTTTTCATCCAGTTCTAACTAAGTATTTGCATATTCCTTTTTTAATGCAACTTATGTGACTAATTTCCTCAGAATCCGCTCCAGAAATAAAGTAGTCACACTTGGACTAGTGTGTTTTAATTGGCAGGGTTTTTTTTCCTTGTGAATCTGTTATCACAACATGAAGTGCCATGCTGTTTCTTGGAGTCGTGATTATTTATCAAGTTTACAGTAGAGTGAGCAGCTTGCTGAATCTTATGGTTATGAAAGTACAGAGGTTTCTAATGTGCTCTTTAGATTGTATTTTTCTTGATTTATACAATCTGATCTGGCTCTGTTCAGGCATTTACTTTCTTTTCTAAATAGTGGTTTTCCACACACATCCAAGAAATAGATTAGAATTAAATGCTGTATATTGAAAAAAAAAGAGCCATTTGGATTACTAGAAACAGCTAGGACTAGAATGCATTTCCCAAGCATTTCTTTTAACATTTAAAGGTCATTTTACAGATTAATCCAGGAACACCAAGGAATGAAATGATGAACTCAGAATTTTGGCTGAGGCTATTCCAGCAGTGTATTATATCAATGTATCAGCTCTAATGCATGTTCATGGTACTTGTTATGCCTCTCATTCTACAGCCCCTTTCTAAAACTATTGCATCCAAATAAACATCAGAAGTGATTCTTCCATCAGACGTGATATGAGTACCTGATTTCAGCAATAGTGCTTATTCCTGCCCTCATTGTTGTGATCACATTATTGTAGCCATGATCCATCCAATAACAGCCCCTAAACAGGAAGCAGTCATGCACTGGAAGCTGGAGTGGGACAGTGTTCCTACTGAGATTAACTCAGTCATCCAGCAATCTGTACATCGAGTGGAACCATTGAGTTTGTATAATCAGCTCTGTATCTAAAGATACTTTGAAATTTAAGCACCTTTCTAGGATTCTAGGTGTGGCCCTGAAGACATACATGGCAGCCTCTGTCCCTCTGTTGTCTGTGTGGCTGGTGGCGGCTGGTTGCAACACTTGGCAAGTCCCTGTTCTGTGTTTAGCTGTGTTTGCATGTTCCACACATGCACACCGGACTGGCAATCTAAGAAAAGACATTTTGTGCCTTTTTATTAGTCCTGCCTTGCCTCTTAAAGAGCTGGAATGTTCACCTGAGAGGAAATTTGTTTTCTTTTCCTCTCTAAATGCTAACACTTCCCTTTAGTAAGCTCTGCTCTGTACTCAGAGGTTAGCATGTGAGTCTCCTGTTGGTGGGATGGAAGGGCAGTGTTCAGTTCCTTTGGTGCAATGCATTTCTGTTGACATCAGCAAGATCCCAGATAGCACAGGGATGTGGAAGAGACCTTGAATCTGCTCTGAATAAGAGTTCTCAGGGCTCCATATGGGCCACAGCTCAAAATGCAGAATCACAGCTTTAGGTAAATTTTGCGGTGATAATGTGCAGCCCTGGGATTTGGGAGATCCCGGTTCTATTCCTCCCTTCCTGCAGCTTATGGTGTCACCTTGGAGATTCATCTGGCATCTCAATTTATATCTCTGTCTTGCAAAGTGTTGGGAGACTGCTGTTAGAATGTGGGCTCGGTGATCCTTAAGATGAGATGTACCTTACATGAATCGAGTGCTGTCTTCAAACAATACTCAATAAATAATAGAAGGGAAATAAAAGGGACTTACAGCCCTTGTAATAAAGACATTACCCCAGAAGATTTGTAGTAACAAAAAATAACAGCTGTAATATTTATTTTTTCTGTATCCCCCTACTCCATAACACAGTGTTGACCTATCAGAGTTTCCAAAAGATAATTTTCATAGTTCTTTCCATACTTTCACGATTTATTAAGACATAGAAATATTTCTGTGTAGGACTTAATGATCTGAAGTGTGGTATCCCATTGTCATGGCTGGGATTGGAAATATACACCATTTAGAAAAAAACCAAAATCAACCTAAGTAGTGAACATGTCTGCTAGATGGCTCAAGGAAGAGTTGCTGGCACAGATTTCTTCTGCAAAGCCTGTTTTTTGTTGGAAGCTGTTTAACTGATGTTTTGAGGTGGATTTATTTGCTGTATGTTGTCCTTTTGCTGTAGGATTCCCAGGACCTTACACAAGGATTCAGTGAAATGCCCATCTGAGGTCCTTCCCTGCAGAGAGATGACGTTTGTGAAGGAGCAGAGAATGGATCAAAGCAGCCCCTGTTAAACCCCTTGAAAACTTCCCATTCCTTTGTATAGATTCTCCTGGGCAATTAAAAGAATGTGTGTGTTTGTGTGTAGGGGTAAAAGGGGAAATGCATTTCTTTTCCCTGCCTTTACTGTGGGAGAAGGATGCTGTTCATGTGCTAAAGAAATCCTTGGCTTGTAATCCAAGATGTGAGCTGGAATAGAAAGTAGGCAATTTATCTTAGTAGACCTGAGGTGGTCTGACAGCAGCTGGGACTTGGACTTGCTGAATGCAAAGGTTGTGACTGTAGAATTTCTTTACGCTATCTTTATCTTTTTATATCTGAACTTCTGACTATTAGGCTATGCATCTCTGTCAATAATGCAAGTTAGGTATGGGAGTGGAGGAGAAGGATTCCACTGCTTTTTTGTTTCTGATGTTTCTCCAGATCAGTTCCTTGCATCACACTGGTAATTCCCTCTGGGTGGTTTATCTATTACCAGATAACACAGGGCTATTAAATACGTGTGCACAGCAGGCCCTCCTTATCTGCTTGAGCACTGTTACCCTCTGCTGCAGACATTCTCGTACACATGTGCATTACAAATGACATGCCTCTGTCTGGTTATAAATATTTTTCAAGTGGAATTATCTGCTTCTGCTACAGAGATGAGATGTGATCACTTCAGCATGAAAGATAAGGGACCAGAGGTAAGAAAAATCAAAATGATGAAGCACTGAGCTGCATTCGAAATAAGTGACATAATCCGCATATCCTATTAGATAAAGTACAACAAAACAGGTTCTCTTATATGCCTAGCTGCTGCCATGAATTCAAGTTATTACATAAATTCAGGCTGATTGCCTACAGAGGGACTTAGGGGGAAGAGAGGAGGGGTTTTGCAGCAAACCTGTTATATCAGGCTTTCTTTATTTGCCAGAAAGTAAGTTAGCTATGTTAAGACATGTTAAAGTTGGAGAAGCAGCTCATCCTGTTCCTAAGACTTAGAGCCAAAAATAATTGGGTAAAGAAGATGGAAAAATCTTGGTTTAAAATTAAGTGGCTTGTATGAATTCTGTCTTTTTGCCAATTTACTGGTCTTTCATGCAGAAGTAAGATGTACCTGATGAGACAGATGTTTCCAGTGTGGCAGCAGTCCTTGTGGTGAAACGACTTCTTGAGCTGTGCCAGGTGGCTGTTTTGCCTTCCTGCACAGCAGTGGGTCCCATTCTGACCTGCTGCACAGGGAATTTAGGAAGGGTCTGGGATCCTTGCCAGAAGCAAGCTGACCAGTGGTCTCTTGGCTCCAAATGCAGGCATAAGCTCCTGCTGTATTCTTGTAGGTGCTGTAATGATTTGCCTTTAACAGTGTCCGTTATGATCCAAGGAAATATCCAACACTTTTCTTTACCTGGGGACCAGAGTGTGCCTTCTAGGCAGCTCTGTGAACACACAGAGATAAAATAATGAATTGGCAGGATTTTACGCCTTTCATATAACATTGCAATCCACCGTTTCTGGCACAAGGAGGCCAATTGTTAATTTAAACCTAGTTCTGTATTGAAAAGTAATTCTTTCCCTTCACAGTAAAAGAAGTCATGTTTGTGCCAAGGGCCAAGGTAAAGAGGGACATGGTAATTCCCGGGCCTTTGTCATGGAAGTAAATACTTTCCTAAAGGAAAAGCACAAGGTTTGCAGAGATGGCAGTAGCATGCAGCATGCATTGCTGGGCCAAAGTCAGCAGAGACTCTTAGGCTTTAGAAAATGCAGAGTGTTATGAGTGTTATTTTATTTATGTATTTGTTATTTTAGCTCTGTTGGCAAACTTACAGCTGAGAAAAAGGTCAGTAAAATGCATGTCTCAGCCAACCATAGTGTGGGGTTTCATAAATGTGGTTGTTCTGAGACATGCAAGCTCATTCAAGCATTCAGAGTGGGAGTATGTTAAAGTATGAAAGTTACTGAAAGTTAGCCTTGATTAGCGGTTCTTTAAGTTCCTTCTCCATGACTGTGAGGCAGTAATTTGTTATTTATGGCAAGACTGTTTGTATCAATTACTTTGAATTTTGAAGTCTGGGGGCAGACCCACAGCTGCTGTTGGACACTGGTGTAAGGGGCTGAGGCACCTGACAGCACTGAGCACTGAGCCTGCTCACTTCTCAATTTAGGGGGTACAGAGGCTTACAAAAGGTAGCCCACTTAATGCAGCTGGATGAAAAGCATGATCTGTAGATGGGTTTCCTTCCAAGAAAATGGGGTGGCTGATGCCTTCTGACTCTTCATGCTCCTTGCTCCATCCTGTCCAGCTTCTGCTGCCTAAGAAGGCAAAATTGTGTGAATCCTTTAGCACTACTTTGTCATATTGAGTAGGGGAACTTGACAAACAAAATCTTTGTCAATTTGTTAAAAATAAACAAACAACCTCTTAGAAGAGTTAGAACTTAATTATGTTAATATTAAACATAATTATGGCACGCTAATTATGTTTTCTACATTTGTGAGGAGAGTTGTGCTGTGCTCTACCGACATCTGTACCATATAGAGACAGGTGGTAGAGTGCAACATTTCCGTGTGCCATTTTCCCGCTCCATATATGGCTGCTCTTTCATTCCAATTGCAGAGCCTCATTCAGCTTAGTCAAATTGAGTCCTTATTTGAGAGATTCTGTGCTGAAAGGCAAATGCATCTATCTTTATAAGCCTATTTGTTTCCATAATTAGACACTGAATCAACAGTGTATTGAAGATGACACATTTGCTTATTCCCTGTCTTCTCCCTATGGTGACGTAAAGCTGTGAAGAACAATATTTAATGAAAAAGACTGTTTATTATTCAGGCAACATATCTTGAAGTGGAAAAAAAAAGAACTTGGCTTTGATAAAAAAAAAGAACTTAGGTTTTAGCTTTTATGTTTTTCAGATCTCTATTGCTTTAGTGTGTAGTTCTGAACTTCAGATTAAGGGATGGTAAACTCTTTTCACAGAGCAGCTAGACAAAACAATTCCTTTTCTAGCTTGTGACCAAGGACCATTGATACTAGTTTCGGGCCCAAGAGCATAAATAATGGTGAATTGAAGAGAGAAAATAAGAAGGATGGGACTTCATAACCTAAAGCTATAATTGGACAATTAGCTCCAGTATGCTAATGGACCAAAACTTATAAAAGTGAGAGACCTTGTGAGCAGTCATCCATTTTGTGACCATTTTGGGTTCATCTTGGATGTAGCCCTGGCTGGGCTCTTGTACTGCCCAACGTGTAACCATTGAGGCCTTTTAATAAATACCTACTTTATTCTTTAACTCCGTCGAGCCTTTGTTCTAGGTCAGCCTTCACAAGACATCAGGTTAAAATGATAGTGCTGAAGACCATCAGAGCCGTAGCACAGTGTATGAATAGTTCTGGGGGGAGAGTCGTGTTATTCAGGCCAGTTGGACTGGGTGCTCTAAAACTGTCAAATACAATTGAACTCAGATTTCTCATGTAAAACTCAGGAAGACATGGAATGCATGGGGGAAAAAACTGACTCAACTCTTTTGCTAGGGAATTTTTAAAATGTTTTCCAAAATTGTGACTTTCTAAACTTCATTAGCATGTCTTCTCTGTCCCATGGCTGACTGAAAATGATCCATTTTTTTCACAGCCTTGTCTTTTCTTCTGGGAGAATCTGCCCAATAGGTCTTGTAAGACAAAGGGTGCACATAATGCTCTGCTCAGCACTCTGCCTTTGCAGAGCAAAGTTTATCTGTTTTAAATAACAAAGGCTAGGAAGTGCCTGACTGCAAAATACTGCTCTGTCTCCTGTGCACATGCCACAAAATAAGTCACTGCTTGTGGTCCAGTGTTGAAGATTAAGGAAAAAGCAGCAGTTTCCTCAACCACCTGAGGTGATCCTGAAGCCCAGGGTATGGTTCCTCCATGCTGACTGACCACAGGTAAGCCTCCAAGGTTCCCCTGAGATACTCTTAGGCCATCCACTTCATTTGCAAAGAGCTGCAGTGTAACCAGAAAATCAGAAGCATGCACTGCCTAGTTAATATCACAGCTCTAATGTGCAGCTGAAGTCATGCTGGTGGCAAGCCAAGGTTTGGGTTCTGTTCCATTTCCATCTCTTTCCATTCTACATCTAGCTATGAAATAGATTTTGTGTTTACTCAAGCTTCCAAAGACAGTCCACATTAGGGAAAGTGTAAGGCAGGAGTAAGAACAGCCCACTTACTGAAATGGAGTGACTGAGAGAGCAATGACTCTGTCAAGGCTACTGATTTTCCAGTCCTTGATTAGAGCCTGCTTTACTTTCACATGTTTTATCCTCAGTGGTGATACTGCATTGTTGTGGTAAATAAAGTTTCCTGGTATTGCAAAGCTGGGAGCAGCCACTTACGCCAAGAACAAAGCTTTGATCTTCCTGTTTTGATATTCACCCTCTGCAGTGTTGCATTTTGGGAAGAGAGAATGAGAGAATGTGTTTGTACTATTTTTAGGTGCATAGAATTACAGTAACATAAATGTCTTCTTTTCAATTTAATGTGCTGTTAGCTAGTGGTTGGTTTGATAGTTCTGTGCTTGCTACAAATCTCTGTGTGTTAGGGGGTGAGCAGTAAGAACATGTGGTTTGGTACAAGCATGATAGAAATTAATGTGGGGGGGCTTTACTTCATAAAGGAGAAAAAGCATATTTATCAATAAGCAGCAAGTCTAATACAAAATAGAAGAGTGCTGTATGTTATGTAAGTGGCTCATATTGTTTATTCCAGGTGATGCAGTCACAGACAAACGAATAGATATTGGCAACGTAATGTTGAAAATTCTGGGAATATATCCAACCAATTCCTAAACTATTGCTGCAGTTTAAATGTTGTGATGGACATGATCAGCAGATTATTAATTTTTTTTTTAATTCTTGTTTTTATGAAAACCTGGAAGTATCAGGACTTTTCTGTGGTATTCTCATTTCATGCAGAGTTCGTTGACACAGAGGTACGTGGCATGCACAGTCCTGCAAGGCCTGAGAAGCCAGCTGCATCACACCTGGTGGCTGTCCAAGAGTCTTTATAAACAGGGATGAACTTAGGGAGTCTTTGTACCAGGATGAGTTCTGTTTCTCTGTCAGCTCAAGAGACGACTCACCCACCTCCTTTCCAAGGATGAACGTTTAATGTGGCTCATAAAATGTGCTTGCTTTTAATTTTCTCTGCCGTTACCCATTCTAGCATGCAGGTTGTCCAGATCTGTCTGAGGTGACCAGTTCCCAGAGTGGAAGGCTGATGGTTTGAGAAGCTGCCTGGGCTCGATGGCAGGACACCCCCAAATTCACATAAGAATGTAGATTAGAGGGTTGTCCAAATGCTTCCTGAGGGAGAAGTTAAGTGGCTTGCTCAAGTTTTCATAGTCAACATTGAGCTTTAATGCAGATTTGATAATGCCCAGTATAGCATTATACCCATGGGAGCATTATTCTGCATCACAGCGAAGACAGTCCTGGATTTGTGAAGAGATTCAGAATAAAGGGAATTTATTGTCCCAAAGGGAATTCTGGGTGATACCATAATGTAAATAGAATACAGGAGTGCTAAAAAGAATAAAGTGAACAGTGCTTTTAGTTAATAATAATTGTGAACACAATATTTATACTCCACATATTGTATTTTCTCATGCAGTGGTCTTTAAACCAGAAATATAATAGCTGTTGACCTAAGAGTTATTATATTTTAATTAGGAATGATTCTTCTCTAGAGCTTTTACTGGTCTTTGTTCAAAGAGCAAAAGTTGTTGAACTTTTGAGTCAAGACAAACCAGTTGTCAAACTTGAGAAAAGAAAAATGGAAAGAGGAAAAAGAATGCATTTTATTCTTGCTTGTCTTTTTTCTTGAAATATTGGTAGAGAAGATTCATGGAAAATACTTAGGCTTTTTTTTTTTTCTGGAAATATAAGACAGGTGCCTTGTTTGTTGTTACAGTAATATAATATGCTCTTATGTAGCTATGACACTTCATTTTGTGGCATGTTATTGTTAAACAGTGCCAGGATTCTGACGGCAGTCATGTAGGCTAAACAGTTATAGCTGAAATTCTTTTATTGTCATATAATTCATGGTCCTTCTCCTTTTTGTTTGCTTCCTTTTAGACTGACTATTTAAGGATTCTGAGTAGCTGTGTGAAGGCTACTCCTGTTTTGCTGAAAGAACAGATTTTTACATCTTGTTAAGCTGACACTTCTTGCTAACACCTAATTCTTCCCCTTCTACAGAGGAGCTCAAAGAGAAGCTACAGAAGTATGTTGATGAAGTGAATGCCCACAAGCCTGGTTTCATCAAGGTTGTCCGGCACAGCAAGCAGGAGGGGCTGATCCGGTCCCGGGTCAGTGGCTGGAGAGCAGCCACAGCACCAGTTGTCGCTCTGTTCGATGCCCATGTGGAATTCAACGTGGGTTGGTATGTGCCTCCTTCAATTTCTCTGACCCAGGGATCTTTTCCAAGCACTGGTGTTAAATTACTGACTGGCATTGCTCTTGCATTTAGAGGGTGAGTTAGAATTCTGAGCTTTTTAATGAAGATTCAGACATAATCATGGACACAAGCAGGAAAAATGTGTTTGTGCTGTGTAATATGATCTAGATCCATTTTTATGGTTTGAGTTATCTGCTGATCTAATTACAATGTATTTAAATAATATTAGAAAACTGCACATTAAATATCTCCTCCAATAATGTAGCCCTATGCCCATGAGGGCGAATGTATCTTCTTTTCATTAAAAATATGATGTTTCTTTTATGTTCTGCAGTGTAAACAAAGAGGTGTTATTTTTGGCCACTCTGCAAAAGTAAACATAGCTAAAATAATGTATTTTAACTTGTTCAGTCTGGATTTAATATCTCCCTTGTTCCTTAAGTAAAAATGATGGTAAAAAGGCAGGAGCTTCTGTCCCTAGGATAGATCTATTATTAACTCTGATCCTGATGTCCTTGATAATGTTAAGAGCCTGAAGTTATCGTTACTTGGTAGCAAGGGTATAAATGCTCTGTGATATGCAGATACTCATTTCTTCCATCCACAAGCTCAAATCAAGGTTAACAACAGGGCATCCTAGAGAAAATGTTGCAATGTGTTATTTTTGGTCAAATCCTGCACTGTCAAAACTCTTCTCAAAGCAGAGAGGGCTCTGAATGGGTAACAGCTTTAGACTTTGCTCTTTCTGACAAATACAGCATAAGCTGCTGTATTGTTTATTTGGTGGTGGACTAAATAATCTTTAAAGGCTCCTTCCAAAGCAAACTACTCTGTGATTCCCATCAGCGCTATGCTTCTATTGGTGTAATCTTAATATTGTATTTCTTTTTTTTTTTTTTTTAGGGCTGAACCAGTGCTCACCAGGATAAAAGAAAACAGAAAAAGAGTCATTTCTCCATCATTCGATAACATTAAGTATGATAATTTTGAAATAGAGGAGTATCCCCTCTCAGCACAGGGGTTTGATTGGGAGCTGTGGTGCCGGTATCTGAACCCTCCTAAGTCCTGGTGGAAAATGGAGAACACAACTGCTCCAATACGGTAACGGTGGCCTAAATTACAGTGTCACTGGCAATGCCTTCCTAGGTGTGACGGGGGTGAGTGGGCTCAGCTATGTAATAGGTTTTACTGACTGTAAAGTTCAAATTCATACATGTCCTTGAGCTGTCCTCTTCAGCTTTGCCATTGATGCCTACACAGTCATCAAGAAAACTCTTGTTTTCAGTAGATATTTTTAAAGGTTTTTAAAGGAAAGTTTTGTTTTCAGCAGATCTTTTTCAACAGGTTTCCTGCTGAAGTGGAATGGTAGGCAGGGCTGCTCAGCAGCACTGCTTTCTCCAAATGTCTTGCCTGCTAAGGCCAGAAATGGAATTTTCTTTGCAGTTACATTATATAAGCAGAGCTGATCTGACATGTGTATGCTTTATAATGCTGCCACATAGGTGTACAGCTGTGCTGTGTCCTAGGAGTTAATGTTTGGTCACTGACACGGTGAGCAAAGCCTGTATTGGGTCCTTACTTTGGGACAATCTGGATCTGTACTTTCTTATCATGTCCAGAGTGTTGTTAGGCTGGTACTAAACAATACCTTTGTCTCAGGGAGGGAAGTAGTAGCCTGTGAACCCACTGAGCAGCTCTGCTGAGATTGCAGGCCTTTCTTGTAGATACACATTCATTCCAAGGAGGCCACTGGTACCTGTGCTCTAGCTCCCTGCAGAAAGAAGGTGTGAACACTGTTTCCACCACCTGAAAAGCAGAACCTCAAATAGCACTGGCAGCTATTTTTCATCCGGTAGCTCTGTCTTTACAGGCAGGCACTTTTCTCAGGTTCTGTCAGTTTAACACTCTCTGAACTGCACTGACCCTAGAATTGGAAAGCAGGAGATAAAAAAATTAACTGGTTTCCACAGACAAATGTAAAAAGGGGTGATAATTTCCACATGATTGGAAATAGTTATTGCTGTTAATGAACTCTGTTAACGCTATAAAAATGTTCCTGTGAAGACAGATTGAGAGAGTTTGGGTTGTTCAGCATGGAGAAGAAAAGGCTCCAGGGAGATTTGTAGCACCTTTCAGTACCTAAAGGGTGGTTCCAAGAAAGCTGGTAAGGAACAAAAGTAGGTAGTGATAGGACAAGAGCGAACAGCTTTAGACTGACAGAGGGCAGGGTTATGTTAGATATTAGGATGAAATTCTTTACTGTGAGGGTGGTGAGGCACTGGAACAGGTTGCCCAAGGAAGTTGTGGATGCTCCATCAATTGCTCCATGGAAGTGTTCAAGGACAGACTGAATGGGGCTCTGAGCTACCTGATCTATTTGAAGATGTACCTGCTCATGGCTGGGGTTTGGAATGAGATGATCTTTCAAGTCCCTTCCAGCTCAAGCCATTCTATGATCCTGTGATTAATTATATAGAATAATTATTATGATTTATAAAATAAAAAGTATTGAATCACAGAGTAATGAGCAAATGTACTTTTCCATTTTACCCCCAAACTCTTTTCTATAGGAGGACTGGGGAGTGAGTGTCCTTTATGAATGTTCCCTAGTCCTTTCCCTGGCACATTTTTTTAATTCAGTGCAATATGCTGCACATGTGTGTTGGATAATTAAAACAAACCCAGCAACGAACAAAGTCGTGTATTGATAGATCGTTTCTATCATGCCTCCATTATGCTTTTAGACATAGCAAAGGGAAGCAGGTGCTCTGAGAAATACTTAAAACCAACAAAAATAAAAGTACCTTATCATAAAAGAAGTGTAACTTTTGTATTGATGCTAACTACTATTTCTTCATTAATAAATATATCATAAATGGTCTTTCATGGTTATAAAGTGGGTACTATAGCCCTTAGAGGCATTAATATATAATTTCTGTAGAACTGTACAATTTGTGATTAAGACAGCCTACAGTCTGTTTGAAAGCAGATGTGTCCACTAGCTGTAGCTTGAGTGTTCTCAATAAAAGCAGGGTGATTTCCCCTGTACTGCTAATTAATATCCTGTCATTACCAGAGTGCCTGATAGCAGCATAATAATCTGAAAAGACATATTTATTTCTTGTATTTGTGGATTATAAGGTAGGAGAAAAATGAAAAGGCTAAATGACTCTGTATCCTTCTCCACTCATAAGAAAAAATTGTACCCTCTGTGGCTGAACTCTTACCTGATTAAAATTGGTTCTGTATAGTAAAAATTGGTTGGTTCAGACCATGACATAAATAGAGCTTACTGATCCAGCAAAGCTATGTGATGTGTTTAAATTTGGCTCAGGACAATGGACTAATGTTACACTATGCTGGTAAAGGCAGACTTATCTTGATTCTGTATTAAAAAAACTTACCTGGATGATCCTATTCAAGAAATAATCTCTTTTTTTAGGTAGGCTTACAGACACAAGTTTTTTAGCTCTAGCTGAACCTGGCTTCTGGCTAAACACACAGAACTGTGTATCAGTGGGTGCATCATTTGCAATTGTCACAGACAAGAGACTTGAGGACTTAGCAAGGACAGAGACTACACTGGCTGGGGCCTCAGAAACAAAATTGGGGCTCCTGGATCTTGGACTGTTAGCACTGAAATCCTAACTGTTCTGGTGAATATTTATGTCCAATAATTTGACTCTAATTTCCTTCAATTGTGTTCATTTCACTTTAGAATTAAGAATATTAGAAGGCAAGGCTCAATAAAACTCTTTGAGAAATGCTTTCTTAACAATCTGTTTTGCTGCACCATTTTACCTAGCAATGATAAATACAATCTGTGTCTGAATAATAAAATTCTTCCTAATTTATCTGCTATTTTTGGTTGCTGCTGATTTATTCTTCCAGAAGTCCTGCATTGATTGGATGCTTCATAGTAGATAGAGAATACTTCCAGGAGATTGGATTACTGGATGAAGGCATGGAAGTATACGGAGGAGAGAATGTGGAGCTCGGAATCAGGGTAAGGAAAATAATTAGCCAATACTGGTGGCTTACATTTAAAATACAGCTTGCTTCTTATTGCAGGGGGGAAAAGCAGTCCAAAACATGGATGATGGCATGAAAAGGAGAGCCACAGCTCTGCAGACATCTAAATTTATTTGAGGAGAGAGGAGGGAAAAAAGAGCAAAAAGCTCTCTTTACAGAACTTAATCTAGGACAAGGGTAGAAGTACAGAATTTAGGACTATTCTTTCAACAGTGCTACAATTTTGCAGAGTTGTTACCTAGAACTCCCTGCTTACCTGTGATCCCAGACTCAGTAAGGAGAAGTTTCTCACAGGTGTGATGGGAAAAACCTTTCTAGATCACTTGGTTTATTTAAATTAGGAAAATCACAGTGGAGCAAAGTGGAATACAGAGGCATTTATGCTGCCTTCCAGAGGGAAGAGAATTAAGATATTCATAAAGTGCATAAGTGCATATATTTTCTTTTTCCATTATACACTCTTCACCTGTTTACTATAATGCAGTATTGTATGTGATTTGTGTACTTCTTTCTGTATCTCTTCACAGATAAATACCTTTCTGTTCTCTTTGAGAATCTCTTAGGTTTTTTATATGAGTGGAATTCTTAGGTAGATAATGGTAATGAAAAATGGTGTGGTGTGTTATAAAACTAAATTCTGAACCCTGCTATGCAATGTAAGGGGAAGGTAACAATGTATTTTGAGCCTTTTAGTTGCCAGAATAAAAGCACACTTGTACAATTTCAAAAAAAGGAACTTACTATAAGAATATAGAATTATCTCCTGAGACAGCAAGATATAACAAAAAATACTCATTTTACTTCCGGTCTCTTGAAATTCTTTTTCTTCCACTTGTCAGAGATAAAGAGTTATTTCAGCCCGAGCGAAGCACAGACCCCCTTTCAGCTACACTAGAGCACTTTTTTAAGGAAAGGGAGAGAGAAATGCAAGACTGCTTCTTTTAACAACACTGTTCTTCTCACTGTGAGGGCCAGAGAGCTGCTTTCTGTTCCTAAAAACTTATTTTGCAGCTCAGTGTTGCGATGAGTTGAAAACTAACATCACTTTGATTTTTCTGTTCTTTTTACAACTGACAAAAAATATGGTTTCCTCATGAGTGCAAGGAGTTTTCTCTTGGTTTGCATCATGAGATGTACCCTGTCTGGTCTGCAATACTTAGTCTTGGAGGAGTTGATTGTTAGTATGTTGATAGACGAGACCAGAGAGACACAATCTGCATAACTGAAATTTTGGAGTAGGCTGGATCACTGGAATAAGGCCTGACACTACTCTGATTTCCTTATGGCTTTTTGTCTGTCTCCAGGGAAGCAGTGCCTGACCTACATAAAATACTTTCATCTGTAACAGATTGTAGTGTGCAAGGTAGCATAATATATGCTGCCTTATCTGACTTTATGCTGGCTTGGGTCTGGCTATATGAAAAAAAATTACAGAGCTGTAATAAACAAATTTTTTAACAGTTTATTACCGGCTCTTCTCATAATCCTCAGTGTGTCCAAGACCATACAAGGATGAGACTCAATGAGGGGAGACCTCAATGTAGTATTCAACATCCTCACGAGGGGAGGTAGAGGTGCAGGCACTGATCTCTTCACTCTGGTGACTAGTGACATGACCCGAGGGAATGGCCTGAAGTTGTGTCACAGGAGGTTTAGATTAGATATCAGTTTTTCACCCAGAGAGTGGCTGGGCACTGGAACGTCTCTAGATTACTTGTTTCACTTTCAACTGCAGGGGCCGATGATAAATCACTTAATCAAAATAGTCATTGTTCTACAAAAACTACATTAGAATTACAATATTAGTGCAATAAATAATGTTTTCATTTTAAAATGCTGCTCTCCAATCTATGACTATGTATTACTCACTGTACCTCATCTTTCATTGCTGTTTTCCTTTTTTTTTTAAGTATCTAGATTTTTCTAGTATTCTGCTGCGTGATAAGCATTATCATTCAGGATAACAGACAAGCAGGCACTGCCTGTCCAAAATGGCCTGCTAGGGAAATTTTATTTATAAGATTGTAAGAGCAAAAGTCTAGAGGAACTGGAGAGTTTATTTTTGACTGCAGAAATAGCAACAGGTGTTAGTATCATTTGAGCTACCTGTTTATCTTAAACATGGTAAGTAGAGCATGGTCCCATGTCCTTATATTAATGATTTTGTTCAGAGGATGTAAAACTACTGTGAGGAGTTAGATCCTGACAAATGGAGACTTTTCCCACTATCCTCACCCAGGAGTTATTTTTGTCACCTCATCATCTGCTCAAATATCTAGTGTGTTACATGAGTGCAAGAAAATCCCCAACTATTGGAAACTGTATTTGAACTATCCATTGTTGGTAAACCATAGCAAGCCACAGAAAACAGGACTTAAGAGGATTATTCTCTTGATTCTGAATTTGTTTCACTACTCAGCTCTGTTGGTCTCTGATTTGGAATAGTATTTTAACTTCTAAGATTTTTACCCTTGTCTGTGGCTTTGTAACAGCATGTGTAAAATACTACAAATGTATTATTAAATAAATAATAATAGAGCTCTTTTGCCTTGAGTTAGGAGCAGACAGATGAGTTCAAAACATGAATGCATTTGATTCTTAGAAGAAACACTTTATTTACTCCTCGACCAAACGTTTTCTTGCAAAGCTATTTATTTGCCCCATAAGATAAAAAAGGCAGGCTGGTTGATGCAAGATTTGATATAATCCTCTTTGAGCAGTTCAATCACTTTAATTGGGATTTTTGAAAGATTCATTTACTGTGAAGCAGCATCATATTTGTAAATTCAGGTTAGGATGAGTGGTTCTTCTTTTTAATTTATGTTCAGTCATTCCCAATTGAATGGAGTTAAATGTGCCTTTAAATGACCAGATTGCATTTGGAGGGCAAATTGGAATAACATTCTTATCCATGTGACCAAGCAGGAACTGTGTTGGTAACTGCCTTAAAGTGGAAAAAGAATGTGAGTGTAAGGCTGGTGTTTGTCAGTGTCATTTGGGCTCAGCTTCTGGCTTGTTCCTGCACAAGCAGTTCTTGTGACCATGGTAGACCCTACAAATCCTCTGCAATCAATTGGATGCAATCAGTCAGATTCTGCTTTGGATGGTTCAAGTCTAGTTTGCTTCTTAAAGGCCTCTTCCAATTCCTACTGATGTCAGAAGATTTTCTATCAAAAGCAACCCTGTAGCAATCCTTTTGTCTTTTAAAGCAAAGCTACATGCTTGATAAAGCTCCTAAATATCTGTTACAAGAAGTTATTCGTGCCCCTTTGAGGGATGCCTTAAGAAATATTCAGTAATTTGCCTCAGGTCCCAGACAAAGTCATCATCAGAGTCAAGGGAATGCAAGCCCAGGCTTTGACTTAGAGTAATTGTGTGTCACAAAGACTTTGTGCTTGCATACGAATTTGTGTTCACAAGGATATAATGGCCCTGCTAAGTGGGTAAGAGGAAATTTTATTAGAAGGTAAAAGCTCTTTAAGGGAAAAGGATTGGGTCTTGTTCCCACTAAATGGTTTATCAGGACATAAAATCAGCTGACCCAGGAGGAAAATTGCATTTATAGTTAGACTGAGTATAGCACGCTACTTTTGTACAGTATATTGCTGTAGTGAAATGAATTGCTTCATGTCTGATGATTTGTCTGCAGACCTTTTGTGAAGCTGATACTCTTTCTGTTGGTGGAGAACTAGAGGAATCCAGTTAATGAATAGAGATGGATAAATGAGTTATTTGAGCAGAAAACAGTCCCAGTGTTCTTTGGGGTATTTTCCATACATTAGGGTTACTCTGTGGCAAAGCAAGCAGATGTGAAGTCTATCATGCCTCTCTCTGATCTATTGTTTTTAAATTCCAGAAGTTATTATTTGTTTGTTTGTTTTGGTGTGGGTCTTGTTTTGTTGTTTGTTTGGGTTTTTTTCATGTGTTTTTTGGTCTTACCTATCTTGTTTTTTCTTTAACCTCCCCTCACCACGTACTTCTGGGATGATGATTTTTCATTGCCTGTTAGTTGAGTCTCTCCCATTTGGCACATAGAAACTGGTGGCCACTTACGTGTTCCAGCCATTTCCAATCCACAGTGTCTGTGTATCCTGATTGTTTCTCACCTGAGATCTTTCTTATAGTATTGCCCTTGGAATAGTGTTCTTTTTGTTAATCACAAGCAAGTGAAGATATTTACACTTGGCCCCAAATCTCCATATTTATCTGAAAAATAGGGCAAAATTTTGCCCTTTTTCCTCTTTCCCTAGAAGTTTCCAGCAATTTTACCTGTCAGTGTTCCTAACACAGACCATAAATCACATGAAACTGTGACTATATTGCATGTAAATAGATGTCTGATTTTATTAAGGAAAGCCTTTGCACAGTTGTCCCGGGCATGGCTGGGGTGGAGATAGTTTTATTCCTAGTAACGGGTACAGTGCTGTGTTTTGGGTTTAGGATGAGGATAATGTTAAACTGCACCAACAGTGTTCAAGCTTGAGTGAAGTTTCACAGTACATAGGTTACACTGGGTTACATTTTCTCCTCCTTGCCATGCTCTTATTCTCATTCTTGCAAGAGCTCCCCAGTGCTTTGGCCAGGCCAGCACAGTTGTCTGCCCCACACCTGCTGCCTCTGAATGCCTCTGCTTCAGTAAAATTTTATTTTCTTTTAAATGCTGGGTTAATTTTAATGTTAATCAGTTTGTGATTTACTGTGCTGCCTCACAAACTGTTTTGTTAGGCAGATTGACAGACTGGTGTGCCAAGAGATAGAAATGTCTGGGAATGAATAAAGAAGGCGACAGGATTTTTCACCAAGCTGCTGTGTTGTGGAACTGTTTGCATGGAGAGAGAGCAGTGGGATGTGTCATATGTGCCTGGTGTCCCTTTCTGTCCTTGCTGCTGGGCCTCCCTTCATGGCACTCCACTGAGAAATGTAGATCTTCCCCAAATACGGCTCAGGAAAATGAATCAAGATGTTCCCCATTCTTGCACTTGCAGCTACCATCGCTTGTTGTAGTCTTAAAGCCATATTTTTAGCTTGTTTTCAGTAAGAAGGCCATTATACTTTGCCACTAGGAAATGATTTGCAGTACAGAAAACATCCTTAGTACATGATGTTCTGCTCAAGTGTACAAGGTTGGTGCTCAACAAGTGCTGCTCAACAGTACAAGGCTGGTGATGTGTAAAGGCAAAGGCTGAGAAGTCCGAAAATAGAAATATCCTTAGTTGTTACTCTGAGATAACTTTTTAGTACTGCATTTTCAGATAATGATTTCTCTTTAACTTTGCATTAAAGCTTTAAATAGAGAGAAGTTTATTTTGCTTTTAAATTAAGAGGAGACTATTTCTAGATTGAAGCCTGAAAGAAAAAAATTGTAAAGATTGACCAAATGTTACTTCTTACAAGATGTAGCCAATGCTTTTCATAGCCCACACTTTCACCAAGACAAAAATAATTCCTTAGCAGTGCAGGTATGGCATAAGCCCTTGCCTAGCACCCTGTATAACCAGCAGTGGCTTATCAGTGTGCAGAGGATTATTCCTGAGGTTAATTTTGTATTGCAAAGTACCTCGCTGTGTCAAAAATTTGAATCCCAAGATGACACAGACTAAAATTCTCTACTTGCAGGATTGTAATTCCAACAGGTTAAAGAAGAAAGGCTCTATTGAGAATAAAATAAGTAATTATCATGCATCCAAATTCTGCCAGTCATGACAGAAACTGGCTTTTTTTGGCTTGTTCTGGTTTCAGTCACTCGTACATTGGAATAATTGTTTTTCCCTCTGTTCTTCCCATGAATGCCTCAGCAGGTAACATGCAGCTACAGCATGTGTAATTATACATTACCAGTGAATCAGTTTTGTGGTTTTGCTATTTCTGGGGAAAGAACATTTTATTGACTGCTCCCACAGGAAAGGAAAGTATTAGAGCAGGTAACATGGGACATCACTATACCCTACAAGGAAGGATGAGGAGGTAAATTTGGAGATTTCTCACAAATGTTTTTTCACCAACTGTGCATGTGTGGTTGCACATTGCCAACTGGGAAATAATATAGATATCTTGATGTTTTATGAGAGGAAATTGTTATTTATAGTAGTATGGGAAGAAGTAAAACAGTTTAACTCAATATACGCTTACAAATCAATGGACTCAGGTGAGATGCAAATTAATTAGTGCATTAGTAGCCTCATGTTTAATGCCTTCTTGCACTTTCAAGTCATGCCATAGTGTCATTGCCATTGTGCCTTCTGATATTCCAAGTCTTCATGGCCTAAGATGGGAAGATTCCATATTTGTGGCTTATCTCTAGAATTTAATTCCATTGTGTGATTTTAATATTGCAAGAGTGATTTAGTAATCTAATAAAGATTAGAGAAAGACCAGTGTGGGAGAGCAAGGGGTTGTTACGGTGGTAGAGAAGTGAGTAGATGACTGAGATGGTTCACCAGGATGGATCCAGCATGTTCAGGTCACAGGTGTGAAGGCCAGATACCTTTACATGTGTGACACCACCTTGTGTTGTAAGTCAAGTGAGTGAGGCAAAAGACCAGCCTGGCTGAACAAGGAATTTTTCAGGAGCTCTTGCCTCAGTGTTTAATAGAATTTGGGCTACAGCGCTGTGGAAATGGACCTGGGGATGCTGGCTGACAGCAAGTTGAATATGAGTCAGCAGTGCCCTGGAGGCAGGAGGGCCAACCCTGTCCTGGGGGACATCAGGCCCAGCATCATCAGCCAGGCAAGGGAGGGATTGTCCTCCTCTGCTCTGCAATGGGGTGGCCTCACCTTGAGTGCTGGGGCAGTTTTTGGTGTTAGGATATAAAAGAGACATTAAACTGGTAGAGAGCATCCAAAGAAGGACAGTGAAGGTGATGAAGGGTCTGGAGGGGAAGCCATGTGAAGAAGGACTGAGGGCACTTGGTCTGCTCAGCTTGGGAGGAGACTGAGGGGAGACCTCATTGCAGTTACAACTTCCTTGTGAGGGGAAGAAGAGGAACAGGCCTGACCTCTTCTCTGTGATGACCAGCACCAGAACCCAAGGGAATGGCCTGAAGCTGTGTCACGGGAGGTTTAGGTTGGATATTAGGAAAAGATTCTTCACAGAGGGTGGCTGGGCACTGAACAGGCTCCCCAGGGAAGTGGTCACCACACCAAGCCTGACAGAGTTCAGGAAGTGTTTGGACAATGCTCTCAGACACATGGTGTGACTCTTGTGGTGTCCTGTGCAGGGCCACGAATTGGACTTTGATGATCCTTGTGGGTCCCTCCCAACTCAGCACATTGTATTCTATGATCAGGTCTTTAGGCACAGTGCAAGATTAACAAGACTTATCAAGCTAAGTGTAGCTGTGGTGAGGGAGAGAAAGGTAAAACCATAAAAGATGACCAGCACAATACATTGCTCCATGAACAGTAAACCAGTGGTGATCGTGTTCTTCAGTCTCCTGCTTTTGTGCTTTTTAAGACAAAAAGTGATTTCTTTTACTTCCTGTTCATAACTTAAACTTGGCAATGTAGTGATTGATGTGTGGGTTATTTACTGTGCCTGGCAATGAGATAGACACACTTGGAGGAAAACTGAATGGAGCCATAAGCCTTCAGTGACCCTTGAAATGTGTTATTTCCAAGTAACAGAGGTGGAGAGTGTTCCTGCAGTTCAAACCAGCAGCACACCATGTGTAGTTTAACAGTACCCTGTAAAAGTTCCGCAGCTCATGAAGATACATGCAAAATTAATCCCTGCAAAACAAAACAATTTAAAAAGTACATAATGAAACAATTAACTAAAAGAGGAAGAAAAGTAATGACAATTTAATTTGGGATGAATCTTTACATGTATTAGGTTTTCAATGATAGTGTTTTATGAAGGCACAATTAATGTAAAATGAGGCCTGTGAGGCGATTAATGATGACTTCAAAAGTTAGATTTAAGGGATAATTTACATTTTAAAAATGAAGAGCAGCTTTAGTTATGTTAAAGTCTTTTATTTTCCTTTTTAAAAGCCTTTTAGATTGTGCGGGTGTGTTTTTGTAGGTTACTTACAGTTTCACATTAAAATATCAGCTTGGTATGAAAAAAGGCTGTTCTTACATACAAGTAAATAAGTTTACCTGAAAGTACGACAGGATTGTGTGATGATCAGAAATATTTAGTGAAGGTTATCTGAATTCAGTGGAGATATGACCTAAATAAATATTAACATATTTCATCCAGTGGGTATAGTTTCTAGCTCTACAGAGTCAGATACCCAACAAATGTGCAAAACAATCAAAAAACTTCCAGGGTGTGATCGAAAACCCACTGATAGCAACTAGAAATCTGAACATTGATTTCAGTAATCTTTGTGTCTGACAACTCTCTCTGTCCTTTCTGCAGTCACCTGTCAAGATACCAAAATAAAAATGCAGATTCAAAATGATTATGGTATTGAATGAAAATAGCTTATTCATACCTGTCTGTAAAACATCAAGCTCATTACTGGTTATCAGTAAACAATTAATGGTAATGAAAAAGGCTGACAAGATTCCCAAGTAGTTTTTACAATAAATTGTTCCTGAAAATATATTTCAAAGATACTGGTAACTAATTAATTTGTATCCACAGTAGTAATGAATTTACACTGACTGTTTTTTTAACTTCAGGGCATCTTTAATGAGTACTTCTAATTTTATAATTTGCAACCTTCACAGAAGCTAGAAATTACTTCCGCTTTTTGAGAAATCACTTAATTGTTAAAAGGTTTTTGTTTGCGGTCCAAATGAAGTGATGGTATCAAACAAGGTCACATCAGCTCTTGGAGAAACTGCACGATCTATGTAAATTTAATGAATGCAGTACATGCTAATAAACTGCTCAATGACTTGTAGGGTTAATTTTTTTATTAGATTAAGGTTCTATAACATAAAAAGAACACTCAGTGATTAAAGAGATAAAAAGAAACTTCTAATGAAGAAGTGTTATACCATTTTATAATGAAGTATAAATTAAATATTCGAGGGAGGGATCAGTTTCAGGGTTGTGATTGTTTTGATTAAATATGGAAGTTCAAATACATTTAAATGAAATTGGGGAGGATTTACTAAATAACGTAGTGAAAGAGGTTTTCCAGATCTGAATGGAATTTGCTTAAAAAAACTTGTAACCAGATTGGTTTGGGTATTTGTAAGGAAGTGTGAGTGACACAGCTCTGCGAGTGCTGTGGGATGCCTGGTGGGAGTGAGTGAGGGGTGACAGGGGTTTCAGGACTTCACAAGTTGCTCTAAGAAGCTGCTTGGTGTGTTCCTGCTCCTGTAGCTGCCTCTCTTGTGCCATCCCCCTGGACTGCCCCATGCTCAGATCCTGTACCCCTCCTACAGAGGCGGAGTCACAGCTGAGCTGTTGTGCCACCACCTGCGTCCTCTCCATGGTTTTAAGTTGCTCTCCTGGCTCTCCCAGTGTGGAGTGCCTGTTTTCTGTTTGTACTCGGTGCTACTTTAACCTTGGTGAACATAAATTCTCACAGATTTAGGGCCACAATTATAACGATGTGCAAATAAACATTCAATAAATTAAGAGTGTGAAGTGCTTAGCGGTTGGACAGATTGTCCATGTAAGCCACAACAACTGAAGATTTAAAAGGGAGTTTCCCCTCCTTTCCCCCTCACCGCCCTCCAATAGATTCTCTGTACTCATTTAATGTTCCTGTCATCTCTCCTTTGATTTACTTAGTTTAGGTCATGGGGTATGCTGATTTTAGTCTTTTGTAGCATCCAATGAACCTTCTCCCCTGGCAGTTGCTCTCCTCCCCCATTTCTGTCACCCCTTCCCCACCTTCCCTTCCAGATCTTTCCTCAATTATTGTCAATCATCCCTTCAGTCATCCCCAGTTTCCTCCCCTGTTCTTGAGAGTTCTCCCCAGTTCTTCCTCTGGTTGGTCCCCCGTTAATGTATTCCTCCCCCTGTGTCCTGATAGGACACAGGGCCCCTTGCTCCTTCCTGGACCCTCCTACTATGTGTTATCCCATTGGTCCCTCTTCCCAAGACCACACCTCTTTTTCCCTGCATATAACCCTGGACCCTCCCTTGTTCTGGGCTTTTTGGCCCCCGACTGTCCATGCTAATAAAGCCGTTCGTGTCCACCAGAAAGCCTCCATCCCTTTCGTTATCCTGCCGCTACTTGCCTTTACTGCTTCGCCTGCGCGGTAACCATCCTCCAGCCAGCGTCTCTGGAAGAGCCACTCTCCGGGAATGGCTGTGTGGAACGGGGAGCTCGTGGCACAACAGTCTTTCAGCTCTGTAAGTGTTTGCCTTGGCACTGCTACTGTCCCTTTGGACCTTGAATTTTTTTATGGAATTTTACTACCTTTTAGTAGTGATGAAGGAACAAGGAGCCCTTTCAAGAAGAGGAATCCCTCTAAGCCCTTTTTGGGGCTGTACCAAATATATGAACCTCCTCAGGAAATTCAAGAATGAAGAGCCCTTTCTCAGGCCATCTTGGAAGAGAGCATTGAAAATGCACTGAAGTGGGCTTAGAGCTCTTTGGAAGGGAAACTCCAGTTTCAGTTCCTGAAAGACTGTTTTTGCAAAGTAAACCAGCAGGACCAGAACCTCAAGAAATTTCTCCAGAGCAAAGCAAACCTTTTGCCTATCTGAGACTCCAGCAATCATGGAAAGTACTCCTAACGATACATTGACCCTCATACTTCAAAACTTTCTAAGGCAAAGACTGAGGCCTGTTGGTAGAGTTTTGTAATTGGTGCTTTTACAGCATGACATGTGAATTATTATTTATTGTGTCACAGTGATGAAAGTAGATGTTCTTTTTTACAACTGCATATGTATATTTTGAGATTTGGCAGGAAATGGAGATTATTGCTGGTAATTTCCACTGCTTGCCTATCATAGGTAAATTATCTTCATGGGCAACAGGAAAAGTTGCTGAATTTCCTTTTAACCATGGAAATTAATCAAGTGTTTTCCTTGCAATTTGTACAAGCAGGTTAGTCATTAAGTATTACTGATTGCAGCCACAGTATGCTCAGAAATGTAATATTTTACTTCAAACCATTCCACGTGGTTGAAAAAAATCTTTGAAGCTCTTACCTTTAGACTTCTTGCTAAAGCCATGGGTGATAATTTGAAAAAGCTCTACTGATTTTTAACTTTTGTACGTATTTATAGCCATCAAATAAAATAGCAGTGCAGCGAAACTAGAAGGGTGCTATTCAGTGTGGATAAAGCCTGAATAAAAGATTGCTAATGACAGCAAATAAACAGCTGCAAAATCCATAGGGGAAATGTGTGAAGCTGCGAGGAACTAACCCCTCAATTGCTATTCCCTCTTGTCTACAAGAATTTTATTAGATGAAGAACAGGCTACTGTAAAAGGCCTCTCAACTTCCCTCTGAGTAGAGTCCTTGAGAAAATATATTTCTTAGTATTAAAATATTGATTTTTAAAAAACCTAAAAATTGTATCTGACTGAAAGTTATTTGGTCAGAGTAATTAATTAGTCTTTTCCTGTGTACTTCTGATGTGAGATTTATACCATCTCAAGGTTTTTCTCTTGAAAACCCATCCAGCTACCCACAATAGCTCCTGGTTAGAGCACCAGGGATTAATGTACATGAGTGAAAGAGATGGGGGGAGGTAGGAGTGGTCAGATTCAAGTGGACAGTTGGTCTAGAAGGGAAAGAAATTGCAAGAAATTCCATTATTTAAAATATAATCAGGGAAGAATTAAAAGAAAAACCTGATGCTTTTTGTAGCAATTAATTATGTTTATTGTTTAGTGTTCATACATGCGGTTCAGTGTAGTGTTTAGTGTATGAATAGCAAAGCCCTTCATTCCTTGGCTGGAGATTTTGCATATTTTTCGGGAGCTGGGAACCCTGACTTCCTTGAGATTCCAGGAAAGCTTCATGTCATTTGAAAGTCCCACTTTAATGTCTGCTATCTACATTGCTATTTGGGTTTTTTTAACAACTTACCACTCTCTAAATGCAATGGAACATTTGGATAAAAGAGATTTCTTGCTGGACTGTAATCCCACTCGCAAAGAACACTGGGAGAGAGAGGGGACATTGGCTTGTCCCAGATGTGACCAGCTGAGCATGTCAGGATTGTACTTCCTGCCTTTTCAAGTGTTGCCTCTGCTTCCACTCAGCAAGGTTTCATAGCCTGTATTTAAGGTCATGCTCCTTGTTGAGTGCTGTTGCTAATTTTTGTGCATTTTAAAAAAATTTTGCTTGGAAATAATATGATTTTGAAACTGTTTAATGAAACTTAGCAGTTCTGTATTGATAGAAATGAATTAGCCTTTGAAAATAGAACAAAGATTGACAGTGTCTGGAAGAAAGGAGTGGCCACTGGAATTGATTATTTGGTGTTTATTCAGTAGTGAGTAATTTTTTTTTGCAAACCCTGTTAAAGACTTGGTCATCTCAGGTTGTTTTTTGAAAACATCTCACTTCATTATTAAGTCAAATCAGAGTTTCCTGATAACTGAATCAATGCTAAAATTATAGATTACTCTGCTCTTCCAAATTTCAGTTCCTAGAAATTTGCTTGGAAATTCAGCTTATTGTAGACTGTGAATATTTTGGCTCAACTTGTTGTCACGACAGCATTGAGACCTAGCTCTGAAAATCTCATGAAAGATTGGGTGTTCATTTGCTGGCCTTGGCTCAAGGCCATCCCTGGTTGGAATGAGGAGAGGCTGGGCAGAGTACACGTGCATGTGTATTGTGAATTGCCCTGTCCTGGGCTAAGTTATCTACATCCCTACTTCTCTACATCTTCCTTGTCTTTTATGATACTAATTTAGGCAGTGTACAATGAGTAACTCTGAAACGATTTATAGCTGGATGTCGATGTTGTACTGAGAAATTACTTGGACTGAAAGCAGGCGTTGTGTGAGCACAGACTGGTGGTTACTTCACATTTAATCTTTATTAGATGTAGCTAGACCATTTATAATTAAATGTTTGACAAACTATTACTTTTATTGGATCATTAAACTGGATTGCCCACTTAATATGATATTTAGAAAGGCAGGACACAAATGTTGTTTCCAGATTATTTATTCTTGGGCCAGATCAATTGCATATTTATTTTTAAATATTTATGATCATCTCAGTTTTGCCCTGATTTTGATAATGGTTATGTTTATTTACTCTAATGGTCATCCAAATTCTGGACACAGAGATGTGCTGAAGTCTTTTCAGCTCCCTTTTTGACTGTACAGCAGGTTCATGGGTTAGCTCCCTTTCCACAGAGTTCTGGAAATCAGGGCTCTATCTCTTCTCCCAGCATATGCTGAATGCAATTAGGCACCAGTTCAGAAAAAAGGCTTTGTAAACATTCTGAATTCATGCCACATTTTCTGGTCTCAGGAACTGCCAAATACCTAAATGCTGTATTCAAGCCAGATGTCTAAATATATAAAATGAATGGCTGAATGAAGTGCCTCCTTAATAGAGCATATGCCTATAGGGTGGACAGATCTGAGGCGCCTGAGATCAGCTCCAGAATGTTCTGCCAGCCCACATCCCTGGCGACCAGGAGGGAGACCAGAATGTGATCCCCTGGATAAATGTACAAGAAAGGAGCACCTTCGCTCTTATTTTTTGCTCTCTTAGTATGAAGTACCAAGCCTCAGGAGTCTCTGCTGGCAATATCATGAGGCAAACTCTGTCACTTCTCAGTGAGTACACCTGCCTCTGGGACACCCTGGTACTTGTTCAGCAGAATCAAACAGTTTGGGTCCATCTGGGCTTTCACCTGAGCAGCATCCACCCAACCATTATGAATGGGCTGCCTTGATCTTGTTAGGAAGCTTACATGATACAAGATACACAGAAAAAGAGGTGCTGTGTAAAATAACTCATGTACTTCACTAACTCTTGAATTTGACAAAGTGGTTTTCTCTTTTGTTGAAAGCAGAAAGAGTAAATTAGAAATGAAAGCAATAATTATGATTAATATTGTGTACTTTCGCTCAGTTGTGGTAGTGGGCAAAACTGAAATCTAATTGAGCAGGTAAAGTAACCGACATAAAAATCTATTATAAGAGTAGTTTCTGATGAAATTGTTCACACAACATTTTCATTAGGCAGTCTTCTTCTCTGTCTTCATCTCTCCTTCTTGAAAGGAATGGACTTGGTCCTTTCTCAGCCATGTTTAAAGCAAAGCATACGGTGCATTTATATTCCTCATCTTCATAGAACCTGAAACTTCAGCAGTCTTAAGAAGCTGGTTGGCTTAGTTTCCCTGTTATGATAAGCTGCCTAGTTTGAGAGTCTGTGTAGTGCATATATGGTCTGCTATGGACTGTGCAGAATCTCAGAGAAAAGTCTTGCAAGGCTTAAAACTGGAACCAGGTGTTACTTTTTTGAATGCCCTATAAATAATTTTATTAATAATCTTGAGAACAACTGAATTGATCCAGGCAGAATGCAATGAGAGGCTATTGGTAATGCAGAAACTCTGTAGTAAGGTTAAGTAGCAATAATAATTCATGGTAGGGCAAGGTAATAATCCTCCCCTCACAACCTCTGTATAGTCCAAGAAGTCTTGAATGATTATTCTCCTTCCTAACAATGAAATAAAACAATTCCAGTGTGTTTGCTGGAGACCAGCAGTGGTGTAGGGAGCTGCCACTAGCAGAATGTCCTTTTATTTTTCCCTGCTAGGTGTGGCAGTGTGGAGGAAGCGTTGAGGTTCTGCCTTGCTCCAGGATTGCCCACATCGAAAGAGCACATAAACCATACACGGAGGATCTGACTGCTCATGTCCGGAGAAACGCTTTGAGGGTGGCTGAGGTCTGGATGGATGAGTTTAAAAGCCATGTCTATATGGCCTGGAACATACCCCAGGAGGTGAGTCACAGAGAACAGTGCTTTCAGGCTTTGGCTTTAGATCCTTTTCATTTTGGTTACTACCCTGAATTTTGATTTTTTTCTGGTAGGATTTTATTGGTATGTATGTATGTATGTATGTATTTATGTCTCACATACAGGCATAAGGTATATGCCTATACATACACAATTGCATATAAACATACATATGTAGTTGTGTCTTACTCTAGAATAGTTTTTTTGTCTTTAGGTTCCTTAAAAATTAATTTCTTGTCGAGTTTATTCTCTTCGCTGATGATTCTTCATGGATATTTTGAACTAGTAGTTGCAGAAATACAGAATTAGTAGCTGCAGAAATACGGGAAAAAAACCCCATCAGATCTACATTGCATATCTTAATTTGAATTTAAGTCTTCTATTTACCATCACAGAGAGCTGTAATTCCACCAGATTTGTGAGGAGAGGTCTGCCAGGGGGCGTTGACATCTACTGATGCAAGTGTGGGGTGTCTGATAAGTATTTCACATCAGAGTGAGGGTGGCTAGTGGGTGTCATGACATGTTGCAGATTTTTGCTTAAACACCCCACTGGACTGCTTGCCCTGATTTGTTTTCCATGGATGAGCACTGCTTGGTCCATTGTATTGAAGAGATAATGTCAGATGGCCAACATCAGAGCTCAGTTTGATTTTAGCTGTTCTTCATTCCTGTAGTCAATGGTATTTAATCTGTAAACAGCTATGAGCTACAGGGCTCATAGCAAGGGGACTGTACTTACTCAGAATCTGTGTGATTGTCTCCACCTAGAAGCTGGGAAGCATGGCTGTATTGAATTTGGAGTTTAACTCAGAGTACAGCTTTCATCATTACAGCAAAAGCAAACAGTCTAGACTTAAATTAAAGGGCAGATTCGTTTTTCTTTAATAAAAACTCTTCTGATTTGGTAACAGTTCAGAGAAACTGGTTTTGCTGCAATTTCTGTGTCAAGAAATAAAATGCTGTACTTCTCCTCTAGTTTAATTAGAAGAAAATGTTAGAAACAAAAAATCAGCTAAATACATGAAAGCTGATGTTGATTCAGCTGCTCTCAGTAGCTTCTTGCATCTCTCGTGATTAAAACTAGATAATTTTGGCAAAGTGGGGAAGTCATTGTGTAGTGGTTTAGGTTTGCCAATTCAAGATTTTCCTATTTTTAGATTGCAGCATTAGCCACACAATTTGCTATGACCATGAAAAAAATCCTCTATAACCTGATATAGGAAAGGACTTTTCTGAAAGTCCCATGTCCTGGAATCCAAGCTGCCCTCTACGTGTACCTGTTTTGAGTAGTTGCACAGCAGTCCATACAAGAATAAAGACATTTCTGCACTGGATAGGGTTATTTATTTTATGTCAAAGCAATTCCAAATGAATTTTGTTTGTGATTAGCCTGGTAGATTTAAATTTCACTTTCTATTTCATATTGTTAATTATTTTCTTGAAGATCTTGGTTGATCTTCACTGATTGATCCAAGTTTTAGTTTTTTGACTTGCAAACATGACATTAACATGAAACTTAGAAATTCCTTTTGCTAACGAGGATGTACAGTTACTATACACTGATTTGCATCATACTCATCTAGATGTGATGATGGCGTTACTTAATCTTGTGCAAATTTGAGATCTGAATGCAATTTGAGATTAAATTCATAAAGGATGCAAAGATAAATTACAACCGGACAACTACAGAGGTAATTCTCTATCTGGAAGCTAATGAATACTGGTAATGGACTGTGTAGGTAATAGAAATGTATTTAGTTACAATAGTCAGGACTTCCCGTGAAATATATTATTCCAAAGTGTTAAACACGGGACCTGATTTTTTCCATTGGAAGAATTCCCAGATCTCTGAGAAGTCAGATGTTCCAAAGGTTTTAGTCTTTGGGCGCTAATAATAATAATAATCAAAAGGAGTCAGACTCATTTTGCAGTGTGCTGTGACTGCCCTCTCAGGATCTCCGTGGGCTTCTCTCTGAAGTACTGAGGGCTTCAAATGGAGACCTCTGCTGCCATGGTGACTTCTGCATCATTGACGCTTGGATAAATAGATTCAGAAAAGCACTTGAAACCCAGAGGAAAGATTCTTCAAGTCCCAGAATCAAGAACTTTGCTTTTCATGTGTTCTGTCTGTGCTTCTGGTTTTGTTTGTTGTTTCTTTTTCTCCCATCATATTCTCAGCTTTGGGGAACACTCTCTCTTATTGGTGGTGATAAAGCCAGTGTGCTATGTGTGAGCTATTTTTCTTCTCCAGCTACATGAAAGTATGTGATTACTGAGGCCCTTGATGCTCTTTCTTATACTGTTAACTGTGAGGGAACAGGCACTGGTGCCTTCAGGGTTGCATGAGAAAGGATTTGGGAGGCAGTGGACCAATTTAGCACTTGATCCCAGGAAGCCTTGTTAATGCCTGAAGTGGAATGCCTGTGTGCTGGCACTCTCCTTTTCTTTCACAAAAGAGGCAGATACAGTGGCAAGTGCAGCCAGAGTGGTGCATGAGCAGGATTTGTTCACAAGATCCATTGATTGTCTTTCAGTACCCCACAGCCTCTTTTATTTAGTCATTTGCTGCAAAATTCAGAAAAAAAATGCCACTTAAGTAGTAGTTCCACATAAAGTTTTACGAATGATATAGGGCTTGAGAAGGGGAGTCACCATTTTAAAAATTATTATGTCTAATCTGTGAATGCCAGATCACCATTTCTTACTTTTTAGTGTACTTTGCCAATGTGGAAGTCAATTTTGCTTTAGTTAGAAAATGCTTCCATAATAAAATACACTTGCTCCAGATTAGCATTAATTCAGTGCTTTGGGATGCAGTGGTTGTTTCAGCAGCTCAGAAATATAGATACTTGTACAGATACCTTTTTGTTGTAAGAAAATTCAGTGCTTTCAATGTTTTTTTTAAAATCTTGTCTCATGGCTGAAAAAATCTTTGGGGTGTTTATGGCCCAGTAAAGGCTGCTGTTTAAGGAAATAGATGGTAAGATTCCCCTATGAAAATGTATTTATCCTGTGTTTTGCTCTGAGGCAGAAGTCATAGAGCACAGTGTGGAGCAAAATGTCTCATTTTACTTCCTGTCAAGAGCAACCACAGATTTGCACTTAGATCCCTCTCTAAAAATTTCTGCTGTGTGATTTTGATGTGATAAAATACTGATTTTTATATACAGAGCCTTTATGAAAGTCATGCTTTGTGATCTGCTTTTATGAAAAGTAGAAACTAGGTTAACCAGAAATGTAAAGGAGAATAAAAATTATGGGAGAGAATATTCAGGAATTGCTTTTAACGAAAATAACAACTTCTCTTTTTACATTACAAAAGAACCCTAATAAGGGCTATTTCAGAGAGGTGAGCAGAAGTTCTGCTCTTTGCAGTCAAGCAGTAAGACTTTCTTGACTTCAAAAATTGCCAGAAACTGTCATACACTTTTGATTACGTCACAGTGGGACACCAGCAATGCCCATGTTTCTAGGGCAACTTGCTACTTCCTGCCAATTCCTTTTGGATTTGGAAAGTGCCAGGAAATTAGAGAACAGCAGTGATATTCTTCGGAGACTGGATCTAAAACCCCACTGGAGTCAACAGGAGTAGTCCCATTCACCAAAGCAGACTGTGAAAGAGACCCTGCCATGGTGACCTGTATCATATTTAACTGGGGCACTTCTGGGGTGTGTGTGGGTAACAGGCTCACTTCACAACCAAAACGTGTTTATTGTCACAGGTCAAAACCATGTTTGATTCTTGGGGAGGGTGCTGTGCAGGGCCAGGAGTTGGGCTTGATGATCCTGACGGGTCCCTGCCAACTCAGTTTATTCTGTGATTCTGCAGTGAGGGAGATTCTAGGTGTTTAGCTTACACAGAAGTGTATCACTGATGTCTCTCCGGCTTTTTCTGCCCTTTGTTTCATGTGCAGGACTCTGGAATTGATATTGGTGATATTTCAGAGAGGAAGGCCCTAAGGAAAAAGCTCCAGTGCAAGACCTTTAGGTGGTATCTTGTCAGTGTGTATCCAGAAATGAGAATGTACTCAGATACCGTCGCCTACGGGGTGGTAAGGATCTTGTTTGCACTTCCCATTGTACAAACATGGGGGAGAAAGGTGTAATAGTGGAAGTAATTCATGAAGACAATGCCTGACTCAAAACAATCAGATCAGTTTGGAGTCTCTAGTTAAATAATATGGTTAGTTGACAGAGACAGCTGCTCTGCTGTCATTTGTGCTGAAATATCCTGAACATTTACCTTCTTCCTGATTTTTTGATGTTTGTTTGTTTGCTTCATGGCTTGCATTCCACATAGAAATACTCAAGGCATGATTTTGCAGACACATTGGAGCTGGTAAGTTTGTGGCAGCAGGGGAATTCTCAAAATAGACTCAGTATTTCAACTGCAACCTTCTTAAGATTGTAGCCAGATCTTAATTTAGAATCATGGAGTCATTTAGGATGGAAAAACCTTTAATATCATTAAATCCATCTGTTAAAGGCTGATGCTTTCCCTTATTAAACTTTTAGCCATTTAAGGGAAATCCTGATCCACCCTAGAACAAGTATCACAATTAAAGACTAACATTCCAAGCTAACCAAATCTCACGTAGCTAACCCATGTATAAAGCACCACTAGAGAGGTTCAAGAATGACATTGCATCCAACAGAAAGTGCAGCTAAATCCATGCATTTTGGGCTCATCATTACTTGTGGGACAGTAGTGTCCTTGTCGATGTTGCAATCACGCTTGAGTTGCATGGTGCTAATTAAGGCAGAAGCAATTCTTGCCCCTCAGAAACTGGCAGGGCCCCAAACAGAGAGGGCAGGTGTGCATGGCATGGAAGATGAGCAGAGTAAATTAACACAGGCCCATAATAAGGTAGTAGACCTAGGATGTCCTTTTCACATTCTCTTCCACTGTCATTTTCACAAAAATTGATTCCTGTGAATTAAATTTTTCTTTTTGTAAGACAATCCTAATTAGAAAATGCAAGAGCAGATCACAGAAGTGAAAGGTTTGTCTTCAGAAAACTGAGCTGTGCAGTTGGCCAGTATCGCTCTGGAAGAACCCTGAGGGTGCCATAGAGCAGCTGCTGTGTTTTGGCAAATGAAGGGATGGTACATCCTGCGAAGTTCCATGGCCCCTGTGATGATAGGTTAAAATAACCATGCTGGCTTTTCATACAATCATACAAGAAAAGCACTTCCACCAAAGGTTTAGGTCATTGCTAAATGCGTGAGATAATCGTTACCTCCCAAACTAGTTCAGAACAATGCCAAAATCACACCTGCGTGTGAGGAGCCTCTGCCACACACCATGGAATTGTCCTCCATGATGCCGTGATCCAATCAAATGTGGAGTTTCCTGAGGAGAAGGAGGCATAGCAGCTAACTAGTGCATGGTTCTGCTTGTAGGTGGCTCTGGATAAAAAAAATCTTTTCAGATAGAAGTGATACAATATAAATAAAGGAAGGGCTATGAAAGGGCTAAAGTACTCATCTCAGGATCAACTCCACATTGTGCAAGTCAAAATGAAAATCAGCAACAGTGATTTTATCCTCTGCTGAGAGATCTTCATCAACCAGAAAGAGTAAGAAGAGTTTTTTACAGAAATACTGCACACACTGGTCAGCCTGCAGAAGAAATGGCTTCAGGGAGACCTTAGAGCAACCTTCCAGTACCTAAAGAGGGCTAAAGAAAGCTGGAGAGAGACTCTTCACAAGGATGTATAGTGATAGGACAAGAGGGAATGGCATTAAACTGAGCAAAGGCAGGGTTAAATTAGATATTTGGAAGAAATTCTTTACTCTAAGGGTGGTGAGACACTGGAAGAAGTTGCCCTGAGAGATCATGGACTCTTTGTCCCTGGAGGTGTTCGAGACTAAACTGGATGGGTCTTTGAGTAACCTGGTCTAGTAGAAGGTGTTGTAGCCCATTACAGAGGGGGTGGAATGAGATCATCTTTAAAGTGTCTTCAACCCAAGCCATTCTATGATCCTATGATTTAGGTACTGCCCAATAATGCACATGATTATCATCAGCTGAGAGAGATGTGAGGCACAGGCCCTGTTTGTACCATCACAAAGGAAGTAGTGGACAACCATGACAATAGATAAAGAGGGCACGCTTTGTGAAATACACAGCTCACTGTTTTATGAAATATTGTTCTATGACACAAGATTAAGTGTCCCTATCCTTGCAGCAAAATAATTACTTGGGATGTCTAATCTTCTTTTGTGTCTGCTTTGCTGTTTGCTTGCACATCTTACAGCAGAGAAAGGTGTGATATTTCAAAGCAAGTCACCTGCTTCCATTCATCAACTGGCTTCATTTTCTATTCTAGAAAATAGAGATACTGCTACTATAGCATTATCATAAATTTTAAAAAATCCCAAGTAATTGAAAAAGCTGTCAGAAGCGGGGTAAAGGTTAGGATATAGGCACCTACAGAGAAACCCCTCGTATTTACTTCCTGAATCCTACATTTCCTTGTGTTCTGTGAGAGTTAGGGAAAGAGTTGCATCATTCAGGTCTAGCTTATTCTGTGGCATATAGCTAGGGCTGGGGCTGGTGGCAGAGTAAATATTTGGGAAGCAAACTTCTTTCTGAATTGTGCAGTACCCTCCTATTTAGAAGAAAGCAATGTGACTGGACCAAAACCTGTTCTATTCAGTGTAACGATAATTATTTCTGCGTTTCGGCATAGGGATTGTCTGTTATATTTTGGATTGTTTATATTTTGTTATATTTAGGATTATTTTTAAGATTAAGTCTTGGTAGGCTAAAATTGCATTACTCAGGTTAATTGTTGGTTGCCACAAAGCCACTAGATTTTGTGAAGATTCCTGAGAATCTGGGCCTCAGATTTTGAAACAGCATTATTAGTTAACAGGTCAGTGGGTGTTTTGTTTCTGGCTTTTTGCTTCCTTTATTATGGGGATTGTAGTGGAAAAGTTTATAACATTAGCACTAGGACAAGCATTAGGATTGGGGTTTATGGAGAAGGTTTTGAAAACACAAAGGTAGTGTTATAGATGGGTAATGCTATGGTTGGCTCTCGCAATTAAGGGATGAATATTATGTGTATGTCAAGACAAATTTTATTGATGTATAGTTATGTTATTGTGATATGTTCTCCCCATAGTCCTCTTTCCCTCCCCCTTGTATTGTTGTCACTGGACGGCCTTGGTAGTCGGGGCATTTGGCAGGGAGGGCAGGCTACTTACTAGGAAGTGCAGCATGCCAACACCTGACCTCCAATCAAGTTGCAGGAAAGCAGTCTCCACCAATGGACGGCAAAGAAGAGTTGACTGACAGACTTTGGGAGGGGTTAGGGTTACCTGATGCAACATCAGAGCTATAAAAGGTGGAGCAGCCATTTTGTGGGCAAGCATGTGGCAGTTTAGTTCCATGCTTGCAGCGCTGCTTTCTCCTTATTCAGTCATTTGTTGTATTTGTTAAGGTTTGATAAACCTTTGAAATTTTAAACTGAGAGGTCGTTTCTCACAGGTAGTGATAGACCCAGGCATGAATTAATAGGGCTGATATTTATCTTTGGTTTGGATAGAGAGGGTGCTTAGACATCTGCTTGTGATTAGAATCACAGCTATGGTTACATTATGAATAAGAAATAGAAAGCTTTAAGAGAAAAGATTTTATGCAATTATCAAGGCTTTAATTCTTGAGACTGCCAGTATTGATACCTAAAGCATATTTTCTCTTTAGTGTTGAGATGCATCCTGTCCATTACTGGATTTGGAGTTAGGTTTGGAGTTGGAAGTCTTACAGAGATGAGTTGATGGTTTCAATTTTATTCACTGCCTGGCTTCAGCCTCTGGCTTGTCCACTCTTCTTACGTGCAGTTCTAGGCTTCCTTTCTAAAGATAAGAATTTGTTTTCCTTAAAAGAGGCCCTTGTGCACAGCTGACAGAACTGCCCAGTTAATCACAGGTGGTTGCAAACCACATCTCGACTCCATCAGGCAGTTGTCTCCTGTTCTCTGAGCCAGTCTAACACCACTGAACACCTTTGTACATGTCCATGGGTATGCGGTCTATGTCTTTGTCCTCACACTCTGAACAGACCTCCCAGCTATCTGTGCTCAATAATTTAGTACTTCACTTTTAGAAAACTCTGTCTCAGCATAGCCCAGGTTTTTCACAGGGCTTTGTGCTGACCAGGGCTAAGTACTTTGCAGTCTGTTCATTACTGTACATGGGTTAGCCCAGAATTATCAGGGGAGCTGGTGCATAACAATTGCTCTGAAGTCTCCAGGTGTCAGCTGAAAGCAGTTTTTTTAAATTATTTCCAGAAATCAGAAGACTCTCCTGAGTGATTTTTAAAAGCTGTTTGATACCTCATCTATCTTTTTCATCAGGATACATTCAGGTTCTGTATATAGTGTGTACCGGAGACTAAATATTTTTAAAAATGTATCAAAAAGTGATTGCTATCTCTGAAGGCTTTTTGAAATATACCCTGCCTGAAACTTTGTGCAACATTATTGAAATCAGTGGTGCTAGATTATCTGCAAGGAAGAATTTAGTCCAGATGCTTTCTCTTCAAGATCTTCACTGCAACATATTTTAATTTTGCGTATTTCCTTCCTCAACTACATATGATTTATTTTCTCAAAGAAAAGAAAGTAATCACGCCATCTTTTTCTCATGTAAAACTTGCTTGATTTTTTTTTCTTTCTGTTTATTTTAGCTGCAGAATTCCCTGAAAAGTGATTTGTGCCTTGATCAAGGGCCAGACACAGAGAATATCCCAATCATGTATATCTGCCATGGAATGACACCACAGGTTAGTTTGTCTAATGATCTCTGATTTTGCTGCTGCTGTTAGCAGATTGTGTGGGAGGAACCATCTTGTACCTATCATTGTTTTCCTGCAACAATCCCTTGGTAAGATGTTTAGTAGCTCTTTTATAGAGAGACGGCATTATTTCTGCTGTAAATTGAGAAGCACTGGTATAATAATACTTTGACAAGGAAGTTGATTTATTCGTTTTGAAAGAATCTAAGGAATATGAGAGTAAGCACTGACCCAGATTTGCTGATAAAAGCTTTCATTGCTGATCCTTAACTCTGCATGTCGTATGAATGAAGCAAGGCATTTTAAAACATTTTGCATACGCACATAGGTATAGTCACCGTTTATCTGTGCATTATCTGAAGCAACATGGTTTTTTACTTTATATATTGACTGTGTCATTTCCACAAATGTGAAATGTACAGCCACCCTCTTCACACCATACAGCTGTGTCAAATTCCAAACCCTGTTCTTGTGAAAACCCCTTCTCTAAATCTCCTTTTTTTCTTTCTCTGCTGTTGTCCTGTTACTCTAGTATGTGCCAAAGACTCAAATTACCAAAACCTTTCTCTTTTTCTACATAACAGCTGGATTTACTAACTTGGCAGACAAGAGGGTTAAGACCTGTGTCTCCCCAGCTAAGTGCATGGGCTTAAGTGAAAGGGTTTCAAGGCAAGTCTTGACAGGAAAAATAATGTTGCATGGCCTAGAACATGCTTGTCAAAGACAGATGTGCCGATTACTTAACCTTAAAAGTAACATATGCAAAAATGACATAAAGGAAATCGATATACATGTGGGAGTGACTGGAGAAACTGAAAAATCCCTCCAGTTTGAATTATTTTTCTACTTGACTACATTTTATATTTGCTTCCTTGAAAGGACTCGAACACTGGAGTTACGGAATGTGGTTTTACCCAGGAGTTGTCAGTTACCTGATTTGACTATACAGCAAATGAATCCTCACAGTATCTCAGAAATAAACACAGAGCAGCAGAGGGTGGTCTTTTGTCCCCTGTGCCTGGACCTCATAGCGAACTGGAAACATGAGTTTGGTGAGCTGCAGATACAATTCTCTACTTCCCTGCCAAGTTGCACATACTGCAGCTCTGTTCTGCACTGGTTTCCTTCGCTGAGAACCTTTAATATTGATCACTAGTGGCATATTGATTAAATGATGTATGATGAAGCCAGAAATATCTGAAAATCCCATCCATCAGACTCACTCACTGCATGGGCTGTGCCTTATTTGTCACATAATGATGTGGGAACCACTGTTTGCCTGCAGGAGCTTTGCAAGACAGTCCTCAGTGTTTGCAAAGGAACAGTGCAATTCACCCCTGAGCCAGAGCCATTATTCCTCATCCCCCGGCAGGTCACTATAACTCTCATGGCCCCTCATCTGTGAGAACAACACACTGCTGGCATGCCTGTAAATTCCAGTTAGAAACTTTCATTATAATTGAGAGACAAATAACAAAAGTCACTTCAATTTGTGCAGTTTGGTATTCACCAGATAAAGAACTACCTTTGAATGTCAGCCCAAGTTCTGTACAAATGAGATAGCACCAAACAAATGACAGAGGAGAAAGAGGCAAGGGAAACTTTTCTAGACAAGACTCTGCTCCTTCATAATTAAAATGTTCTGTCTTGTCCACATTACTATGTATTTAATTTTGTAACTTATGTTAAAAACAACATCCAAAAGGGCCCAAATTTGGTTAAGATCCCAGTAATGACTGAGAAGTTTTTCAAAAGAGAATTACTTTTTCTGTGTTAGGAATTATGGTATTAGAGGGAAAGAACTAACATCTCTCAGCATACTTCTATGAGATTTCCACTGCAATGTTGCATCTCTTGCTTCAGCAGCCCAACCATGTACTTTTTCTCTTGCATGTTGGAAATATTTGTGTAAATATTCCTTTTAATCTTAGTGATCTTGCCAATAGCCACAAAAGATACTGGTAAGATGTTAATTTTATTCAGTAGTGGTGAAATGCTGTATAAAGGGGGATGTTTTTCCCACCTGGCAGTCCTTACAAAAACAATTAGTGCCCTGATTCAGGACTGCCTGGTTGAGTGTTTGGGTGATGCCATTCTTAGCTTGGATGCAAAGTCTTTCTGTTGTAGCTATTCCATTTACAGTTTTATTACTGCCACCACTTGGCACACTTACATCTAGATGTGCAGTGATATATCTGACTGCCAGGAACCACTCCCTCATAGGCAGTTAAGTTGCTATTATTAGTTACTACTACAGCCCCTCCTCTAAACTGGACAACTTCCTTTTTTTACCCCACTAACTGCTTTCAGATGTTTTTGAATTTTCATCTTTTTGCACAAGAAGTGGCTTAGATAAGGTGTTTGACATCAAGGAATTATTTTACAATTATAGCTACAGCTACCGTTTTCTTTTAATATGCTTTATATAGTAAAGAAGTCATCAAAGTCAATAGAAAAGGAACTGCATACCAGACATTGAAATTCCATGCTCCATTTTTTTTGACAGTATCAAAAACATCATGTGTAGCTTCATAATTAAAAGCAGTAGAAAATGGCAGGTAAATATCCTAAAATATTGCAGTGAAATGATCAGCAGTATATTTTCCCATGGTGTTTCAGTTTCATTTTAAATAGAATCAGGATTAGCGATAGTAAGACTTTTGTGATTCAGATTTCCAAACCTTTCCACAGTCCACTCTGTGTCTGTAACATTGGCAGTTGATTCCTGCAAGTATCTTGGAGTGCTTTATAACTGTGTTTATTTCATACTTCCGTTCTACAGATAAGAGAAACTGATGCAAATCTTATGTGTGGTTAAATACTAAGATGGAATGGAAAATCAAAATATAATCTGTCCATTTCTGTAGTCCTCTGATACTACTAATCTGAAAGAATTCCTCACAGCAGGGTGTTTGGCTTGACCTGTAAGGACAGAAGGCACTTGAAAAACTACAATCCATGATTAGGTGTGTTTCCTACCCTCTCTCCATCTTCAGAGGGTGCCTTCCAGGGCAGCTGTATTTTGTCCTGGTTCCCAGGAGCCTGGACACTTCAGGAGTTATGGTACCATTGACTGAGTAGAGCACCTTGAATGTTTGACCAGTGGAAAAAACAAAAAGGGTGATGATCCTGCAATGCACTCACATGAATTTAAGGGGAGAATTGCTATTCCTTTACCTTTAGTAAGAATGAATTCATTAGAAAATACTGCCCAGATAATTAGAGTTTCTGTTGAGAGCATCCTTGTCTAAGTGGTGGCATCTGAACAGCATGGCTGTCTAAGGAGCTCATCCTCCCCTAATTCTGTTGCTGAAGGGTATTTCTCCCTAAGCATCACATCTTTCTATTCCTGCCTGTTGGAGGTTGGAATTTTCCCCATTAGAAGTGCCGGGGAGGAACTGAGAACCTGGGTGCTTGGAAAAGGGCAGGGGGAGGGGAACTCTGGGGGGAAAGAGCAGAACCATCGCGAGACTACGAGGCAGGTAAAAGGCGAGTTTGGGGGCGGCCTCGCTCTCTTGCTGCCTGGGTGGCACCGGGTGAGGACGGGGACAGCTGTCTTGGTGCAGAGATAGTTCATCACCAGCCTGAGACACGGACCGGCCTCTGCTCATGCTCTCTGGGGAATCCTGCCTCTTCTCCCTGCCCTGCCTGGAGCCGGGTCACCATTATCCTGCCCGGCCCTGCTGTCTCTTCGGCGCTGCCCTGGGCTCCCTGCACGCCGGCCGGGATGCCCTGCAGTTCCAGCTGGTGCCGCAGAGTTTCTGGTGCATCTCGCCCACCGGCCTGGGATTTTCTTTTCTGCTCATCCCTGCTGTTGCAGCCTGCTGCTCCTGAGAGTCCTGCT
>VZSE01012683.1:98287-128110 GCA_013398275.1 Promerops cafer
TATATATATATATATATATATATTAGTAAAGAACTGCTACACTTATCCCCACCTTGCTGCCTGAGAGCCTCTTAATTCCACAATTCTAATAATCTGGAGGGAGGGGGTTTTGCATTCTCCATTCCAAGGGAGGTCTTGCGGCCTTCCCTAGCAGACACTGTCTTGTAAACCAAGACACTGCCTTTAGACAGTCTCTGCCCAAACCAGCACTGTCATTTCTGCTCCATCTGTACAGCCACACAGTGTTGGCATAACTCCCCAACTCATCTGCAGGAATATCCCCATCACACCTGAGAATCTGCTGCTGCTCCTCCAGTTACCACGATACCAGGCAGCTGTTAGATGTGCACAGACCAACGCCATCAGGTGGTTTTGGTTCCTCATGTGCTGCTGGCCCCTGCTTGTAAGGGGCTTTCAGTGTCTGTGTTAGCCTCTCCTGCTGTCCAGCTGCTTAGCGCAGCTGGACAAAACCCAGCTTCTGCAACTGTTGAAACAGACAAAAAAGTAAATGCAACATGGTAAAATAGTTAACTACAGGACTCCTACTGCACTGTTTAGTGGTGGTAGAAATCATGTTGCTTTAATCACATAAGATCAGCTCAGAGGCAAAACACAACAACTCCCATCAGAGTGATGATAAAGGGAATCAGGAAAACTGGGAGATGAGGTGGTAGTGAGAGGAGATAAATGTGAAGGCAGAAGAACAGTTCTGGCAAAACAGTACCTAAAACATAAAGTTCATGTGAGGCTCTGGGGGTTTTGCTGAGGTGTTTTTTAAGTGGTTCACGTAGAAGAGGATAAAGGTACTGTTCTAATTTCTAAACTTGTTAAAGTAAAGCAACAATTCAGTCCTACATTTAGACCTTAGAAGATATATTTCCTGCTGTGACCCTGTTCTGCATGGAAAAGGTGGTTGTTGTAGTTGCAGTAAGTACATGCCCCAGGCCTGACTGCATTTCCTTCCTGATTCTGGGATCTGCCTGAGCCTGGATGTTTGTTGTGTTTGTTTAAGACCGCTGTTTAACCAGGCCTGTAATCTTGAAGGCAGGCTGATGACAGCATGTCACTTGCATTAAAACTGCTTCAGAGTGATAGTTTAGAAGATTCTTTTATGAGAATGAAATGCCACATTATTAGAGACTTTATTATATAATAAGTAAGTAGCATCAATCAATGAAGTGATATTTTAAATGCAGATTTACCTTGAAAATTGCTTGTGACTGAGGGGATAATGGGCAGTTCTGTTCCCTCGTTCAATAGCTTCAGGCTCATACAATTCTCAGTTTATAAGCAGTTAAACCCCAAAGCTCATCCAGTGATGTGAAAGTCAATAGAAACTAGTTAGATTTTGAGGAATTAAAGTTGAGGACCAGGGTCAGAAGACTAAATGGGGAGTGTCACTAGAAAAGAAATGCAGGTGAGAAGGGACACCCTTTTATATAATTTCATATTCTTGCAAGAGGTTGGAGAACCGACACCAGTGACTACAGCCCTGCCTGGTATGAATTACAGCACCTCCACTGAAGGCAGTGGAAGGGAGTCCTGCCAACACATAAAGCTGTGCCAGTTCACACTGTACAAGACTCTTAACTTGAAAGCATAATGTGTTCTAAGCACAGTGTCTGAAGTACTGGGAGCAGTTGCAAAAAACTCCCAGAAATTTCTAAACTTCTAAAAACTCTTTGTATGGTTCATGAATGCTTCTTTTAAAGTGTTTATCATATATATTTTTATAACAGCTATATTTTCTTCAATGAAATCTCTTAGAATGGTGATTGTTCATACACAGATTTTTTCAAACATTTCAGAAAGCATTTTCTGTTATTTAGAAGTTTGTTAAGTGTGTGTGTAAAACACATAAGCATTGCAAACTGAGACTCAGTGCAAGAATATAGTTTAACAGAAGGCCCCATATGCAACAGATGCTGACTGTCAGGGAATAAGGAAGAAAACAACAAAACCTTCTGATGGATCAATGACTGGCCTTCAGAGTTGAAAAATCACTGCCCTGAAGATGAAGTGTCTACAATAAAAACATTTTAGGCGGCCATTTTTAGGCAGTAGAAGAGAGCACAGCAGCTGTTTAACAGCTCTCATTTACATGAAAACTCAGGGTTGGTGTTCACGTTTGTCTTGGAGGCAAATGTTAGACATGTTCAGCAGCTGTGTACAGGGCAGCCTGACCTGACAGTACCACTTCTTTCTAACATGCTGGGCGAAGCTGGGCAATCACCTGCTTGAGGATGATCCTTTCATGTGTGCAGACACACAGAGGGCTGTACAGGACCTGAGCTGTACAAAACATCTAGTTCTATCCTGGTCCAGTTACTTTGCAGTGAGCAGTCAAATGGTGAACAGAGCAAGTGCTTGCTGTGGCAGCATTAGGTTTGCAGTTGGACTGGATGATCTTAACTGTCTTTTCCAGCCTAAATTAGAGAGTTTTTCATTGCAGGTGAAGATCAATGGTGTTGAATTTTTAGCTTTTGAGTGTGGATCTGAGGGATTTGCACACTCCTCTCTTTGTCCAGCCAAAGTGAGTCTGTCATTATTCCCATGCCGAGAGGCAGCCTGGCTGGGCAGTCTGACTCCCAGGGTATGTGCTTCTCCCAGGGGCTGCATCTGACAGGACTGCTGGTTCATGGTTGTCCTTTGCCTTTTTTATGAACTCTTGTGGAATGATCTGAGCACTGGGCCTAACTCTAACTTTTATGTACATGGTTGATTTCTGGGAGCAAGGATACTTTCCCACAATAAATAGCTTTTTTTTTTTTTCTTTCCTCCTAGTCTAGGTTGCTCTGTTTGGTAGATTCCCAAGTAATAGAAGATAATGTAGAGAGTCAGTGAAACTGCCTGGCAAGCATGGTTATCAGCATTATTAAATTACATTTTTTATTTTAAACATATTCTGTAAATTGCTGTGGCAATTAATGTTTTATATAAGACATTCCTGCTGAGTACTTTATTAAGGCTATTTATATTTCTGCTAATTTCTTTCAGTGCATAAACCCTGGTTTTGATCATAGTAAAGTTAATAGGAATTGTGACCTTGTTTGCAAGGGAAGCAAAATCTGGTGTTAGTTTTTTGCAATCCTTTTCAAAGTCGAGTTTTTCTATGTATACCTGAGAAGATTAATTCAAAGCTGCAGCCTCTTTAGAATATATGACAGGTCCATTAGGGAGCTACAGAGATGTTTCAAAGGCTTCCAAAACCAACCTTCTTGGCCTAGCACAGGAAGTGCAACGCTTTTTTCTTGGGGATGTGTTGTGGATGAAGATATTTCAAATTGTATAATACTTTCCTTTTTAAAATATTTTTCCTTAAGTTTGATTCTGGCCAAATTCTCATTATTTCCTTCAGTGCAGAGTTTCAGAGGGAGAATCTGTTAACCTGATTTCTGGGTTTGGAGCAGTTTTATACTGAGCCATTTACCATGAGTGAATTATTTCTGTACTTGCTGTGGCAGTGTTAAGTTTGCAGTTGGACTCAAAAGTCTTTTCCAACCTAAATTAGAGAGTTTTCATTGCAGGTGAAGATCCGATGTGTTGAACTTTTAGCTTGTGCATGTGGATATGATGGGCCTGAGGGATTTGCACACTCTATTTTGCAACTGAATATGAGTCTTTATAATAGGAAAGAGACCAACCTGTCTCTTCATTTTATGAAAGTATCAGACATAATGAATGTTATTCTCTGTTCAGAGGGTAAAAGGCACCGAAATTCAAATGAATCAGCACAAGAGGTCCTTCTTCAGGTTTCAGACCTGGGATAGGTCTTTTTTATGTTACACTTCACTGGCTGAAAACAAAAGCAGAGGAAAAAAGCTGTAGAACTGCATTATTCTGGATCAGAGGGAATATCTTTTACATCCCTCCATTTGGAAATAATGGAATGGATATTTCTGCTTATTTATTTTTTTTCAAAACCATGTAGTATGAAAACATTGCGTGTGCCTGTGAGAATTGAGAGAACTGATCACTTGGAATTGAAACGCCAACCACGGTGAAATGAAAGAGTTGAAAAATAATCTTTTTTGTCCGAAGAGTAACATTGATTTTCTCATTTTGAAGCATATAGGATTTTTTTAGTCTTGGAGAAATGGTTTTGTTTTGAAGAAATTTTGTCTTTGTTTCAGTAGAATGGTCTAGAATGAAAAAGAACTTTAAAATGTCTTATATGCTTCTGAAATCTGTATTCTTTCCTAGTGTGAGCATGAATAATGAAAAAGGAAAATACTACTGTAAGCTGAAATTAGTGATCTGGCTAAAGCACTAATCTTGACATTCAGGTTTCAGGACCTGAGCTGAAGTTAAAAAGCAAGAATTCAAAAAGTAGTTCAATTCTTTTAAGTGCTGTGAGGAAAAGTATTAAGAATTTGAATTACTTCAAAACTCAGAGCTAAGAAGACTCCAAGAAAAAAAAATGGCCAAGCATTTTTCTGGTTGAGAAATGACTTCTCCTTTAAGCAGGTAGATGCAGCAGGCGAGTCAAACATAACTTGGTGAGTGCCACAGAAGACACGTGTTTGAAAAAGCAAATAAAACCCCTAACCACAAAATGTAACAGGAATAAAAGCAGTTGTCTGTAATATGCTGTGTTATAGAATGTCTTATCTGTTCACTCATCTATTCTTCTAAATAAGAGGGAAATGCTCATCTCAGAGAATGGATAAGAGCTCTTTTATGATAGCAGAACAATTTAATATTTTACAGTAGAGGTACTGATGCAATTTTCCATATATTAGAAGATGTGCTGAAAAGATAGAGAAGCATAAGTTAACCTTTAATAGGAGGAAAGATTGCAAATGCTGATCAGAAGCAATGTCAGAAGGGTACTCAGAAAGTGCTATCAAAGACATTCAGTTCAACAGCTTTTGCCTAGTAAAGAGGATTTCCATAGAGATAATAGAAACTTCAACTGGCAAAAAATCTGATGTAATTTACCTAGACTTGAAAAACTCAGATTTCATCACATTACTGCAGAAAAGAATAATGCATTGTGTCAGCAAAAAACAGTAGTGAGGGAGCTTGTGGAGTGCTCAGAGCAGCACCCTGAGGCCACAGAGGATGCTCCTGTAGAGAGACAGTGGGATTAATGAATCAATCAGTTAACACCTCTGTTCCCCTCTGTTGGACCACATGGTTTAGACTGGGGGCTTTATCACTGTGTGATTTCTTTGGGAGGGTTTTTATTTGTTGCTCTTAAGAAAAACTGGTTAGTTGATGATGACATCACAGATGTGATGTCATCACAGAAGGTTCCTCACAGATTTTGTTTTAATAATTTATGAAGTATTTGCACTTCGTGTTTTGTATTGTGTTATCATTACCTTGCCTGTTTTCTGTATTGCTTAGGTGTTGCATTTGCCACTCAGCCTTTGGGTTATTTTCTTCATCTTGAATTCTGTTGCCTTTCTATATGACTAAATCCATCTTTATCATCTTTTCTGGTTATCTTGTCCACAGTTGATATGCCTGTTATTGATATGAAAAGAGAGCGGCATATATCTGTTGTCTTTATAGTTTGACCAGAAACAATTTATTCAGCATTTTGTTAAGTAGCTGAGGCTGGTGCAGGAAGAAGGCAAATGGAATATAAAACTAATTGATTTCCAGGCTATGTAATGCCCTCTTTTGATAGTTTCTTTAAATTTTATATGGTTCAAGTAATTATTACTGAGCTTCTCATGGTCACTGTAAGAGCTTTCTTCCCTAGTTTACATTTTTAATTTGCCCAGAATATCTGTAATTAAAAAAACCCTTGCATTGAAAATGTAATTGAAATAAACTGTTGAAAGCAACTGCAGTGCCTAAGAATTTAAAATTATCAGAGCATTTCAAGCTCTCATGTACTTTTTTAATATAGAAGAGATTAGAGTTGTTATCTTGAATATTATACAACAGTTCAGAGGTGTTCTCATCTAGGAAATAAAAATGCACATACATTACCAGACTTCTTCTTTTTTTCCTTGTGCTATGCTATAATAAGTGATTTTTTTTTTTTTTTTGTAAGGCTAGTTTTGGTCAAATTGATTCCAGCAGGTTAAAATATCAGAAATATTTGAAAATGTGGAGGTGACATATTGCTGGGCTTCTAGATAATAAGTCTGACACTAGATTTTGGATCTGGATTAAGAGCTGTGGGCTGGTGCTGAAGGGCTTTGAAGCCCACTCCCCCAAAATACTCAGGGTGTCATGGTTTGGCAGCTGCTGCTGCTTTCCGCAGTGCTTGGTTACTGCCCTGATCTTGGGGCCCAAAGCTGCCCACTTCTAACTCTCCCTCAGCCACTTTGCAAATGAGCACTTTTTGTATGAGATGATGTAGTACAACCACAAAAGAAGGGCAGGGCTTTCCTTTGCTAATTTGGAAATGGTTTTATTTAACACCCTTGGAGAAACAGAGCAGCTGTGCTGCAGTCTAGTCTCATAATCTAATACAATGGGAGCATTTCACATTGTAAGTGCATTAATTTGTAAGTGCATTAATTTGAAATAGATCAGAGTTGGATATCATGTAGCTATTACTAGAGTTATCCATATTTTAAAGATGTTTCCTCTCATTGCAAATTGGCAGTTCAATCAGCAGTTTTTAAAACCAATTGTTGCTTACAACTTAAATTCAGCATAAAACAGTTACTGGAGCACATATAGAGCACTTGGAGATAGATGATGTAGTAATTGTGGAATGGTTGTCAATTTAAACATTCTTTTGATTAATATTACACTGTCTCTCGTTACTTCATCAGACACAGGAGTTCTGAAAGTCAAATTTTTGTTTCTCAAATTCTTAACAGTATGTTATTAACTATTAGAGAAAGTAGTTAATACAGTAGATGGAAGATTCACTTTATAGTTACTTTAGTTTTATTGATAATTTTATTATGTCAGTCCATTAATTGAAGTCATTCACTGGTTCATTCAGAATTCATGGACCAAGTTCAGTTCCCATGAAAGCATATTTAACTCCCTCTGTAATATGAGCCATATTACTTCCACAGCCTTCATTCAGATTTTGATCAGCAATTTAGCTTCAGCTTAGGTTCTCCCTGGTATTGTTCAGCACTTGCACAGTGTGGTTATTTGCAGAAATGTTTATGGAATTATTGTATCCACAGTGTGTTTCTGTGAACAGGGGATTCTTTTTTTGTCTTGCTGATTAACCATCATTTGTCCAACTGGGAAGCACAGAGAATGTCAGAAATTATTCATTCACATAAAATGTTGATTGAATATTTATGAGTAACTCTGAAAAAAGAAAACCTGCATTGATTTGGAAGCCAAGGAAAGAGCTATGTTTGTCAGATAATTTATTTGAAATCAGCAATCGAACTAGCTCTTAGCAAGAGTTGAGTTCAGTCTAAACCTGAATATATTTGCAAAGTGGACATATTTTTCCCAAAGAAAATATGGGATACTAGAGATTTTAATCTAGGGTGGTTTCAATAGCCAATGGCTAGAAATTAAAGCCAGTTGGATGCCCATTAGGAATAAGGTGCATATTCCTGAAAGAGCAGGTCAGTGGCCATCACAGGAAGTAATTGTTGAGATCATCAGAGCTGACACAACTCTGGAAACTATAATTTAATACAATACAAATCATTGCACTTGGAGGTAAGCATGTGTAAATCTGTAGTCTGTGGCATATGGGGGAGCAGAGTGAAAAACTGGTGGTCCTTTTTGGCTCATGAATCCACATGTCAGCCAAGTGGTAATCACAGCTAGGACTTCTTGGAATTTCAGTTCAGTTGAGAGGGTTCAGAAATAACACTTGATTGTTACAGTGGATGAATAATGGTATGCCTTTAAAGAAATTGGGGGTGGGGGCATTTAATGTGTTTTTGTATAGCTTTAAAAATAGTTGTTAAATTTCTTGAATTTTTTTTTGTTTGTTTTATTTCTCCTAAAGTGTGATTGCACAAGCCTGTCTGCTCAGCTGGCTGTCCATAAAGGCTCAGAGCAATCAAGTGGAAAAGCTGAGGAATGCATTTGATGTTCTATCATTCTGATGTTACTACAGAATTAATTTGGGGTTTTTTGGTAGGGAACTGCACTGATTGTGGACACTGGAACTTTGTTACTCTTGCTGTGTTAAAGGTTTAGTGATTTGTTCAGCATGCATATTCCATTTCAGCAGTTCTTTTTGGTGCGTTCAAGCTCTCAAATTAGCCTTAAAACTGTGAGGTCTGCATTGACTGACTCACAAATGACAGTTTAGGAAGTTAAAAATAGCAACACAGCTCATGAACTCACTAGTTTCGCTAAAATAACATGAGGTTTAAATAAAAATTTTTAAAAGGATAAAACTGAGGTTACTGCATTAAATCTGGAATTTTTTAGATCATGCTGCTTTGCCTTTGGGATGGAGGTCTGTGGCCAAAAGGGCAGGGACAGAACTCAGTACGGAAGAACTAGATCATGGTAAATCAGAGCTGTAAATTTCATGTTGGTTTGGGGGTTTAATTTGATCTTCTATTTTATATTAACACAGAACGAAATCCTTAAATTTTTTACTTGTCCTTAAATGTGTTTACGTGAGGAAATCTTCAATTGTTCAAATAGAAGTTATCAAATGCCATTGCATTAGAGGGATACAGTGTGCTAAAAAGATTTCCTTTGTTAAACTGTGCCTGCACAGTGTTTTCATTATACGGGGCATATTTTGGGTACCAGCTGACCTCAGGGTTGTGTGCTGTCAGCACTGCTGGATCAAATTATGGCAATGACTGACTAATCATAATTTAATGTATTTGTGTCAAATGCAGTCACAACACTAAGTCCTGTCACCTACTGCATTGATTTAAACATCTCATCAAGTTTAACCTCATTCTTCTCAGCAACTATGAATTTGTAGGGGTTTAACCATTTCTGGAGCAGGTTGTTTTTTTCCCCAGATGACATTTTTAAATTCAGTATGATAAGTAACAGGAGTAACTGTGAGTGTTCGCGTAAAGATAGACTGACAGTCTTGGAACCATCTTGAGCACTCAAGGCACATTTAAATATGACCTGTCAAGTGAGCTGCATGTCATTCTGCCAGATGTGTGACATACATGGTTAACACTCTGAGAGACCTAATTTCCCCACTTTCAGCAGGAGCCACACCGAATGATTATGGATTAACTGTATTCTGAAGAGCACCCATTTCTGGCTTCCAAATATCTTTTTAATATCCTATGTCACGTGTTTCCAAGTAAGTTAAATTTGCCCACTGCAGACTCAACTTGCTGCACATAAATTTGAAGGAATTCTGTAATTTGATCCATGTTCCCTGAGGTAACACTGTAGTTAAGGTCACTAAGAAGAAATACCACCTACAAATACTGTGTCAGGTTTATGTTTACTGCAGCTTCTTTGGCACTGTTTAGACTTCTAAATATCAATACTGATTAACTTTTTTGTTAATTAAACTTCTCCCTCTTAGGATTCTTCCTGTCCCTCCAACTTTGTTGCTCTCCAGCAGTTTTCAGCCTTGTTCTTCTGGGAAACTATTTCCCACAGTCACAGAATGTTTGAGGTGGGAAGGGACCTCTGGAGTTCATCTGGTCCAACCCCCCTACTTAAGCAGGGTCAGCTAGAGCAAGGAAAATATCTCATGATACTTTATTTTCCTATTCTGTCCATAAAAGCAGATGAAGCCCAGTTCATCTTGGGTAAGAGAAGAGTCCCCTGCCCCTGTGTGGGAAAATAAGTTGCATTGAAATAATTCCATCTCTTCCCAAATTTGCCAACTCCAAGACAAATATGTTGTCTGGACAGGAGTGAAAAAATGTTCCGTGATCTCAGACCCATTGCTTCCCCAAAAGGAAGGCCCAAAAGGCTAAGACTTGAGATAGATATAAAAGAAACTCTGGTATTTCTGACACCTCTTCTTTAAAGGAGCAAACCAAGCATTAAAGATATAAGGTAACTATAACCAAATAGAGTAACCCATGAAAATGTTTCATCTTAAACAGTGGCAGCAGTGAGTCAATAGTGTAAATAACAGTGGGGATGGAACCCCCCAGCTGATCATGAAGGATAAACTCTGCGTGCTTTGGGATAACACGACAGTGACTAAAGCTCTAATTTCAGCAAGGCTGGCCCAAGGATTTCAGTCAATGCCTAATGAAATGCTTTCTTGGTAACAGCCATGAAATGGGTTTAATTAAATAATAATTAGATCAGGCTTTAAATGCAAAGCAGATTCGAACAAGAGATAACAACAAGTCCAAGAGATACTTTGTGCAACAGGAGAGTAAATCTGGTGCCCCATGTGCCATAGAGAATGTAAAGTTAGTTTTATTCAGAGTGCTCAGCACCATACCAGGATAAGGTACATCAGTGTGATTCAGCATCTCAGATGAGGACATAACCTGTCACCTGAGCTTCCCATTCATCTCCCAAATTGTTCTATGACTGTTGCAGGAACAGATTTTCTGGCACCTCCTTTTACGGCTGATGCAATTCAGTTCGCGAGGAAAGGGCTCTGTTGGCTTGAAGCGCACAAAGAGATTTCATATTGTGGGTAGTGTGATTTTAACTGTTCCACTGTCTTCTTGCAGTAAATCTGACAGGTGCAAGTCACAGAGTGAGTTGTACTGGAGACTGATGAATTTCTTCCCCAAGATTCTGTTTGAGAGGCTGACAACAGTGGGCTTGGAAAAGAGCATTTTGAAGGAATAACTTGTAGCTGGCTCTAGTTGTGTCCTCCAGGTGTTTAACAAGGGGAGATCTGGTGGATCAGCAGTTTGTTAACTGAAAATCTGATGCTTTACTTCAGTCTGGTTTAGTCTGTGGGGAAAGCTAAGTACAATCAGTGTGGCTTTGGGTCAAACTTAGCTCTTCTTTTTTGGGGTTTTGCCACACTTAATTCATGTCACAGGTCATGACAGCCCAGCTGGGACAAGGACAGGGTGTGAACTGCCTCTTTCCTGAGCTCCTGCACAGGCTGTCTGGGCCTTGGAGCTGCCTCTAGGAATTGAGAGGGTCACTTCCCTCCCTCCATACAGTTTGGGGTGGATACATGGGGCAGGACTGCAGTGGTGTTGTCTCCCCTTGGCAGTTGTCCTAGCACAGCATTCCATCTGTTGTGCACACGGGCCAGTGTCCCCTGGGAAGGAGAGGAGAATTCCATTCCACTTATTATTAATTAATTCCCAAACCACTATTTCTCCAGTGCATGCCTCTGCCACCCCTGCGCTCTGAAGGAACATCTAGCCCTAGAGGGCCTGTGTAGGGCCATACATTTGTGCTTTAGGGACAATCTGCACAAAATAATGCAAATCACTAAATAGTTTATTGTACAATAGACAATTTTAATAATCCTTACTAATGTTTCTATTCATATGCAAATTAAGAAGCTAACAGTAGTTGTTGTTGGTTTAGAACAATCAAAAGGATATTGTAAAATTAATTTACTTAAAAGAGTCCTGAAAGAACTATTATTTATATTGTGAATATTCAGTGACTTTTAATTATGAGTGACTGATGTGCCTAGTTTTTGTATTAATTCTAAACGGCAAGACAGCAGACTTTTTCTTTTCTTTAAGTCTGTGTCCTGTAGATACTGTTATGGGATAATCTACTTCAGATATTAAAATAAAGCCTCCTAAGACAGGCAGAAGATGCAGGGAAAAATCTGGCATAATCTGTCTTTGGTGCTGAAGGGGGCTCAGCGTCACAGCCCAGTGGTATCTCAGCAGCCTGGAGCTTAGCAGAGCTATTTTAGCTATTCAGTGTTCTACTTGAAGGTCATTTAAACAGCCTGGGTTTAGAGTTGTTGGTTTTATTTTGCTGCCTCATCCATCTGCTAAGCTGCTACTCAGAATCTGGGCCTCTTCTGCTTGGCCTGTGAAGGCCTGAGTTTATATCTAGCCTTCATTGTATGACTGAATGGCCTAGAAATTAAATTAAATTACATGAATGAAAATGGGGGCAGATATACCATATGCATGATTAAGCAACATGCCTTTGCATACCACAGTATTTGCAGTTTCATTTCTTGCCAAGGTTTACAGCCTGATTTGTGCAAGGGGCACAACACAGAGTTGGCAGCATTTGTAGTCGTAAGGGAATTGAAGCTCACTCAGCCAAGCACAGCAAGGCTTCCCTCACAGCTAGGGCAGTTGAATTAATGTACTCCTTGACATCAAAGCAGTTTTTTGCTTTTTGAATTGCTTTATTTGTTTATTTGTTCCTAGTTTAGAAAATCTTTTAAGACTTAAATACTCATGGTAAGACATGTTGGTGTATGGTTGCTTCTAATGGCATTCTTCTTTTCCATCTTTCCACTAAAAAATGCCATTAGCACGAAAAGTACATTTAGTGATAGAAATGTATTAGGTGATGCTTTTCTTCGCCCTTCTTTTGGGGGCCAGAACAGCAGAAGAAAAGAGGAATCTCTGGGATATGAGCACAGTATTCCAGCCTGAGACACATCTCAATCTGACTTGCAGAGCTTTGTGAACTTTGCAATTTATTCATGAACACAGTCAGGATCGAAGCTCCAGCTTCTGCATGAGGTCATAGTGTGCAGGATCCTCATTTAAATTCTAGATGTGACTTCTTTCTCTGAGTGTCATTTGCTGTCACCCTGAAAACAGTGGAGCCACTCCTTCAAGACATTTGGCGAGCAAGGAGAGTGCCTATTCTGCTAAGGCACATATATTTCTCCACTTGCCTTGGAGAGCTTAAAAGTATTTCAGGGAAGACATTTTCTTTTAGGATACAGTTGGGATGGATAAAACTTCATGAGCTCCTGTCAGTCTACAGAGAGAGACCAACAGTAAAGATTGAAACAAATCAGTTGAAGTGATACGCTTTATTACTTGAAGTGCATTATCTATAGCTAAGGCATAATATTTTTGCTTTTTGTAGACTACTGTGATTAAGGATTTGCTTGGATTTTGATGCTGTCCATTTAAAATATGAGAAATTCTTTTCTTCATCTTAATGGGCTTAACTTAGTTTAAGACGAAAAATAATCCTGAGTGTGCCCAGGTGGGAACAGAGTAACTTTCCTTTGTTCTCCATGGAAGGGAGACTGCACCAAGCTGCACCTCTCACCCCTGCCCGCTGAACAGCCACACCACAGGCCCTCATCAGCACAAACCCAAAGGGAAATGTAGATGGCCTTTGCTCTTTTATAAAAAGAGAAAAGCTTAACTGTTGATGACAGAGAGATTCAACAAAAAATGGTAAATGTGCTCTTTGCTTTGGTGATTATCAGTCATGTCTGCAACATCAGAATTCAAGCTGTCTCATCCATTAATACTCTCTTGTGAAGCTGGCTGTTAAGTCACATAAGTCATTTAAAGAAAAGGACATCACAGCACAGATATCAGATGTCACAAATTTTATTCATATTATGACAAAGCAGGCAGCTAAACCTGACAGAGATTTCATTTGTTATAGTTTATTAAAAATAATGTCACTGAGCATGAGACTAGGCTACATATAGTATTTGCCTTTTCTGTTAATGTAGGCATGTATGTCATGAGAACCTGAGGCAAATAGTGTCAGGTTTTACTCTGAAAAGTGATTAATTCTAACCTGGGAAAAGACTACAGAAGTACCCACTGAGCAGTTCAAGTGGTGGAGCTTGATACAAGAACTGCTGTTCACTGAAACTCTGCAGCACTGAATCTTCTGTGCATGGAAATGTACAATGTACCTGCAAGTAATAAGCCTTTAAGATGGTGTTCCCAAATGGCAATATCTCAGCTGTAAGACAATACCTGAAACCAGGTGAGAGACAAAACACTGAAGAAAATTGTCCATGTGAGTGCTGTGCATCTGTGCATCTCACATTCCTGTGTTTGAACAAAGTGAAATTCTTTTTGTTTTGGTGTTTGAGGCCCTCTGCTGCACTGCAGAGGGTTTTGTCCCAACTTACTGTGTTGGAACACTGGTAGTGCTCCAGACCACTGGTGCTTCTTGAGTTGTAGAAATCAGGAATTAAAACTGATTAATTAAATAGACAGCACATATTGCTTATTTTTAACATGTACTGTACTTGCAAAAGCCAAATGAAGAAATGCGAAGATACTGATAAGGAAGAGACAGGGTAAAAGAACACAAGGCTTGCAAAGCTACTGAGATAAGAGCTCCTCGACCCTTGAACTAGATGAAAAGCCAGCCTTGAGGCTTGGACTGAGAGCAAGAGACCAAGGACCACATGCAAAGAGGCAAGTGAACAGTTCAGTGGCGAGAAGTTCGCCTGACGTCATTCCCACAACCACCAGGAGACCCCTGGACAAATACCAGAAGGTACTGCGCAACTGCAAAAGGACTATGAGCAGGCACAGAAGAACTTTAAGCTCGTAATATGAAGGCTACATGGGGCTAGGAAATGAATATGTAATAGGCCCATTGTGTAACTTTATGCATATGTAAGACTTTAGGGAATAAAGAGAAGGATAATCGATGCTGGTGGCGCGCGTGCCTTTAGAAGAGTTATCCCCCACACTATCCTTCCCCACCCCCGGTGCTGAATGAATACATACCTACTTTACGACTTTAACTTTACCAGATGGGTTGTGTTCCTAACTAATTCACAACTTTCATAATATCCATAATAAGACTTTCAGAGTATAATTATTTCAGAGAGGTTAGGAGGTCAAGTGGGAGGTTAAAACTGCTGCTGAAGGACCACTGAAAACCACTGCTAGGTGTGAAAACTTCAGAGTTTCCCTTTTGTCAAAGTGGTCTGACATTCTAGGATGTTCTAAGTTATTATTTCAGTTTTAATTTGCATATTAATGTTGGCATTTCCATTGTAACTGAAGTCTCTAAGCGGGTTCTTTGGTTGCAGGTGGTTTGACATTTCAAGTTGTCCTCTCAAAGGTGCTTGCATGAAGGTTACTTTATAAACTTAACTCTGGCTAATGAGCTCTTGTGGGTGTATTGTTCTTTGGGGTTTTTCTGTGGGGGAAAAATAAGTATGTCTTTGCAAGTAGTTGAAAAAAAACAAAAGAGAGATTGTCCAACTTAGGTTAAAATGTGTTGCCTCACTTCCATGTAGAAGTTTAATGTCTTTGTTTTATTGTCTTTAGGACAAAAAGTAACTACATTTTAGATAATTTTTTCTTGAATTTGTATGTGTTGGTGTCAGTGTGGTACCTCTGGAAAACTGACATCAAATGCACACATGATTTTAAGAATGGTTGAGACTGGCTCATCTGATCTTAGAAACTGATTCATGATTCCTTTCAGTCACAAAATGATGAAAAATTACAGCACTTGTGGAACACAAAAGGAATTGAAGGACCTCTGTATCCACAGTCATTGCTCACTGCCATACAAAATTAAACATGACAGGGCTCGATTACAAAGCAAAACTAAATGAATCTACAAACTGAAAACCTCAAACAAACAAACAAGAACCTCAAAACCCTTGAGATCAAGGTGTTTACTGTAGAGCATCTTAAGAGGGTGTGGCACTTGGTTGTAATTTGCCTTAACCCTTGTAGACAAAAAAATTCATCAAATTTAGTTTAGAAAACATAATTGTGGTCAAAATAACACAATTTATTTTAGAAAACTGTCAGAAGGTTATTCCACTAGAAGAACCACTTTTTGAGGGGTCGTAAGCTACCTGATACATCCCTGGAACTGCCTGTTTTTTATTGTTATGCTTACTATTGCAGTTCTAGGCATTCCAATAATGACCCAGGTGTCTTAGATATCACACAGATATCACGTGCTCTATAACCTCAGAATAAAACCCACACCCTTGACTTGAAGAGCTAAAGCCTACAAATAGAGTATTAGAAACAGGAGATTCTGGGAGAGAGGAGAAGGGAATGCTAGGAGGTACTGACCGAGCATTCTTAAGTAATGCTTTGGATTCGTCAGCAAAATTAAAATTACTGATTTATTTTTTTCTTTTTGGACATTTGGGAAATTCTGTGGAATGAGCAGAGAACAGTGAAGGCTGGCAACTAGGAGTTGGATGATAAGCTAGTGATACTTGCTTGGCTGATAAGGAACAAGAGGAGAGTTAAGAAGAGCTTTGAAAATGAAGACAAGCAAGTTTAAGCAGTGTGGAAAACAGAACACGAGGAAGGATATTGCCTTCCTCAAAGGTAGCCTGAAAACTGAATTTTCAGAAGCATTCAGGAGGGGTTTCAAGTGGGCATAGGTCTTGACATCAGTAAGGAAGCCAGCAAGGGTCAACTTTAAGTGGACAAGCTGTATTTTATTGGAGGAAAAATAGGCTGTATGGCAAGATTTGATGACTTGGGAAGAAGTTCAAGGTGAAGATGTGCATTATGTAAACACACAATTATCTGAACATAACTGTGCCCATAGTAATCTGGAGGTCTAGCTATGAAAAGGTAAAAAAATCTGCTTTTAAAGCTATTGATGCTGAGCTACCAAATGCTTTTACACAGATGGCAGTAAACTAACTCAGATTTTAATTTGCCTAGAAGTCAGCTCTGCTTTAAAGGATGGACCAGTGCATCAGCATATGGAAACAAAGGCCGTTTGTTTCCTGGTTAGTATGTGTTGAAGGAAAAGAAAACAGGGTAAGAAAGCCATGGGGTTCTTTAGGAATCCACAAAGACAACTGTGAAGGTTAAAGAGAGATTAGTAGGAAAGGATGAAGGAAACTGCAGATAGGTCCAAGTCACAAGAGCCATAAGACAATATGTTTTTAAAAAAACCAGGACACAGATGCCAGAATGGTTCTGGATTTTTTACTGCCTTTTTTTTTTTTTTTTCTTGTGGAAGAGATGTAGAGATCTTGTGCAGAGAAAAGAGCAAAACACAGAGAAGCATTAGGAAGCAAGTCAAGTAAAATTTTCATTTATCCAGGTCCTGTTAATTCTGTACTTGCCAGAATCTGGAGAACTATGGCAGTAAATACTGAGCATATATAAAACCTATGATTGACAATTTAAAAAGTGGAGCTTAAGTAGTAGGACTTTTGTTTGCTTTTTAAAATAAAACCAAAGGAGAATATCAAAGTAGGCAAGACCAGAATTAGGTATTCCACTGCCACAGGAGTTCATTAATTTAAATTTAAAAGAAAAGGTCTGGCATTTAGTACCTGTCTAGTTTCTATTAAAATGTTAACATTTTTGTGTCTTTAAGCATATATTTCTAGCACCACACTGTATTATTTAAAGTTTCTGAGCACCTTGGTTTTATTGCTATCAAATATTGTTGCTCAGAGTTCAGGTCTTAATTAGTGCATGGACATGAAGAGGAGCAAGTAAGTCAGATAATCAGTATGCTTAATTCAGTAGATACAAATCTGAACACTGAAGTGAAATAGTGAATCTTTCTTACATACTTTACTACAATTAAAATCTAAGTTAATGTGTTGCTACACTTGGTATACCAGTGCTTTTTGTCAGCTCTTCACTTAGGCAAGATTCATAGTTAATAGATCCTCAACATGGATAAAGAAATCATCATACTGGTTTTAAAGTTGAATCATCAAGCTGAAAACCTGCCTCCAAAAATAGCATGAATCTTCTGAGGGTTAACCTGCGGCTTAGGGATAACTTTTTATAATTCTCAGCCCATGTCCTCATGTTTTTTCTTTCCTAAGCAGTGTTTTAGGGCAGCACAAGACACAGAGATGCTGTTGCTACAGGACAGCAAAGCCTCTCTCCTCTGCCACTTCCTACATTAATAGTAAATGGAAAAACACTTGATTTTTATCTTAGTGATGTATATGTTGCTCAGAATGAACTTGGATTCTGTTGGGCATTTTCTTATCAGGGCTGGAAAGCTCTTTTTTTCAGATGGGTTTATGTAGCAAGAAATGCCAGAATAGGAATCAGGAACAATACAAACAGCCAAGTAAAGGCAGTGGTCTGGATTTACTGGAATCCACCAGACCACTCTTTAGCTGGAGTTACAGTCAAGCATGAATCTGCTATGAGACTTTGGACCTAATATGATAGTATATTATTCCTGACAATCCATAAATGACTTCATGGATTCATTTGGAGAAAAATATGGTTCAAAGATGCAATAAAGCAGTGGTGAATCAGGCTTCTTATCCCTCAGTTATTATGCCAAAGGCAAAGTAGCAAATAAATACTGCTGGTGGTGAGCATTAAGTTTGCTCATTATAAATGCAGAGTCATGTACCAGTCTTCAGCATGATTTCATCTGGGAACATTGCCATAAGGATTACAAATGTCTTTCAGCCTCAAAATTGGTATGTATTACTCTAAACTTACAGTGGGGAGTTGGCAATTTATCCTTCAGATAATCATCTTGTGTAAAGTTGAACATCTTAGTGTAACTTTTTGCTACATGATAAACCAGGTCCTATGAATAATTTACTGCAACTGGCAACCCACTTCTGGTCTGAAATCTTTATAAAATCTGGTGGCTTTTCAAAGTTTAATAACAAACTTGGAGCCAAAAATCCCATCACACTCAAAGTCAGTGGCATTTCAGTGTTAATTACAATGGGAATCTCAATTTGACCTTTTAGGGCAAACTTCTCAAGGACAGAAGTTCTACATGACATCATGGAAAAGGCCAAAGCTGTACATTTGTGTCCAAGTAAGCACAGCTCATTTACCCTCCCCTTTACTCTACAGCATCATGGGAGGGTTGTGCAGATTTTGTCTTATGTAGGTGTTTGAAATAATTTTCACTGGGAAAAAAAAAGTTGGTCAAATTATCACAGGTTTCATTTCTCCCATGGCAGATTTAGGTGTGTTCTGCGCTGTGCCACTGCAACACAGCACACAAGATGTGAGTGTTACATCAAAATTATCCTTCCAGCCCTGCAGGAAACCTGCCATGGCAATCAAGTTGGTGATTTTCAGAAAGAGTAGCAGCACCTTTCAGTTTGCCAGGCCCCGACTGAGTGGCTGATCTGTACCAGTGAGGTCTGTCCCAGCGTTTTGGTCTGGCTCTGTCTGACCAGGCTGGGCCAGAGCTGAAGTATGGGAGGGAATTCTGTGGATCGTGCTTAGCGTCATCGCCCTGTGTAAAACAGAAACAACCAAAATTTGTCATAGATCTTTAACATCAGCAAAGAAGTATTCTGCATGCATGTGCTAGGTTCCATATACATTATCTCAGCTCTAACCCTTTATAAATCACTAACTCTTATTTTCCAATTTTGACCTCAGCTCAAAATTTTCCCATTTTCTTGCTCAGCTCTGCTTTGTGCTGTGCTCCCTCCATGCCCCTGGCACATGTGCATGCTGTGCAGGGCTTTTCAGGGAGCACTAGCTGAGCAGAGGATGAACTCTCTGGCAGTGAGAGGGATGTGCAAGTGATATTTCAAGATTACAGCTGAAAGCAGAATTTGTCTCAGAGGAGATGGGCAGAATAGAAGGGCCAAAAGACCCTTTGTTCTGAATGGAACAACTGAGATTTAGGGGAGATTGTGATTCCAAGCATAAACTCTCTGTTTTCTCTTCCCTGCTGATTTGCTACATGAGGTTGCATCAGGAGAGAGGGGAGTCCTGGCATTCTCCAAAAATGAGCAATGCTATGGCTTGGTGGAATGACAAATAAAGGGTGAAGCTGCTTCTCCTTATTCCTGGAGTTGGTCTGAGTAGCAGTACTGAATACAGCTTTTGTTTTCATTGCAATATTGTAAATTTTCTTGATAGTCAAGCAAACTTTTAGAAAATGTTAAGCTTAGAATATTAAATAGAAAAAAATAATAGCAAACTAGTTCACCTGAAATGCAGGTGTGGAGAACATTTCAAACACCTAATTTTCTCTAATAGTTCCTAGTCATTATGATGATTTCCTGCAAATCCTATGCGGCTCTCAACTACCACTCATTCACATTCTCATCCTTTAGATATCTTTTTTCAGGACAAATAAATGTTTTTCTTAAGAAAAAAAAGATAAATTGTTTAACAAAAATAAGTATGCCTTGATTAAACCTCACACTTTTACCTCATATGAGGATTTGGGGAACCATTTTATTAGTTTTAATTATATGATACCAATCTCAGTTTGCTTGTCTTAATGTGGATAGACAGAGAGATTATTGGGTAGAGCAAACGGAAATGAAGCTGTGGCTTTAGATAGGACACTTCTTGTAAAATAAATTCAAGAAAGCTACAGAATAATTGGTCCTTTAGTTGGAAGGTGCCAGTTTAGAGATATAAGTGTATTTGCAGGCCAAGTTTCTCAGCAGATATTAAAAATACTGGAAACAACTTACAAGAAATCCCCACATTTTACAGTCTGGGGGAAGATGAGTTATGAAGACTTTAGTTATGAGGCTAGTCTTTGAGAACACAAAGAGACTGGAACAGAAGCCTTGTGGCAGACACCTCTGTCATGCTTTGAAGGCAACCAATGTGCTTCTCTTCAGACCCAGGTAGGAAACCTCTGTTAGTTTAATCATTTGCTTGCTGCAAACCTTTAGATTGATAACACAGGGTTTTGTTTTGAAGAATTTTTTGCCCATCACTTTAGTCTGCTTTTGCAGTTTCGGAGACAGACAAGTGACATGACACTCCCTGTTCATGCAGCAACAGCCAGCATTTATTGAAGGGCAGCCCCTTTTATAGGGGCTTCGAATTTCCTGCTCATGCAGAGTTGATTGGACAAAGGTTTCAGCTCCGCCCAGCTCACTGGCCAATGATGTGGGTGCATCCTTGGTTCAAAGGAATTGGCTGCGCTCCCCTTGTTTGAACCTGAATTCAGACAAGCACTTTTCATACTTGGGGACATGCTTACTTCTACAAGCTAATGAGCTAGCTGGTCGAGTTGGTACCAAAGCACCAGGTAACAAATCCCTTTGTCTGTAACAAAATAAGCCTCCTTATCTTTCATTAGTCTGTTTTAGCCCACACCATTTTACCATCTTGTTTTTTCACTATAGCAGCCTTGATGTACAACTATGTCTCCTGGGCACCTGGCAGGGAGCCCTTCTGTTCAGGAAATCAGTTAGGTTTGACAAAGTGCACTTCCCTTCTCAAAAAGTGAAGCTGCAAGGATTCAGCATTACTGTCAGTGAGAAACTCTGTAAAAACATGGGCGGGATTTGTGATCCACAAAGTCTCAGAGTCAATGTGTGCCCCGAGCCTCTGGCACTGCCACCTCTCCTTCAAGCACTCTCCCACCAGGTGGGTGAGTGCCATGCACACAGGGACAGGCTTTTCTGCAGGTTGCCATGGGCTGCCTGCTTTCCCTGCAGGTCCAGCTACATTCACAGGCAACTTTCCCTGGAAGCCTGGGGCTTACAGTGGACTGTGACAGCTATAGCTGGTCTATAGCTGCACAAAAGCCAGGTTAATCTCCTACAGCCTGCTTCAGACAACTAATTTGTGTACGATCCTTAAACAAAAAACCCCCAACTATAAGCAACAAAGAAAACCCAAATGAAAAGCAAAAAAAAAACCTCAAAAAGTATTTTGGAAAATGCAAGTTAGCAAATAGAAACAGGCAGGTCTTGTGTGAAAGCAATAAAGTATTTTTAATATATGAAATTGTTTAAAGGGAGGCTTTAGCATGGTTTCATGTTTAGTAGCTTCAGGTTTCAGACTAGAACAGTAATCAGTAACAGAACAGTAATAGTTAATTCTCTTTTACCAAATGGATCTCCTCCCTTCATCCCAACAGTTATTATTGTGTTCTCTCAGTGCAGGGACTACTTAATTCTCAGGGTGGGGGAGAGGAACCAGGGACTGTTGATAGGCTTTAAGAAAAGTTTTCTGGCCAAGTGCAACGCAAACCTGTACCTCCCTCTTGGCTAACATGCTGCTCAAATCAAATTTTTAGAGGTTGTGTGCTTTTGATGTGATTCCTCCAGTAGAAAAACACAGCAGTCAAGCTGCAAGGTTGTGCAATGTTTTCAATTCTGAAGCGAAATTTGAAATTGATTTATTGTATAAGCGACTAAAATGTTTGTAATGATACATAGAACAGTTAAATACTGTCCACATTACTGGATAAGCAAAGCGACATCTTGAAAGAGTCTTGCTGGACAGGCTGCCATCCTACCACGTTCTGTTTTAGTTTGAGCTTATTTTTACACGCCACTTAATGAGCTGAAAGGTGCCTTTCCCAACACTAGGTGAGAATTCAGGATTTCTCACCTCTTTTTCTAACTGGCTCACAATGAAAAACAAAGTTATATTAGCAGGTAGGCTCTCTTAATTAGCAACCTTCTTATTAAATCTGTTAAGCATAATTGTGTTTGATTGTTCTGCTTCTGTACAGTTTTGCCAACAAGCAGAATTGAGTAAATTCTTCCAGCCAGAGCCATCATTCCGCTTCTGCCCGGAAAGAGGCTGAGACTGAACCATTGCTGCTTGTTGGAGGTTGGGTTTCTCTGTGGAATTTCTTCCCATTTAGTTGCTAAAGNGGGGTAAGAAAAGACAGGGCTTGGGGGCAGTTGCCCGGCTCTCTCTCTCGGCTTTGGAGGAGGATGGTCGAGCTGCTGCTTGGGGAAGGGAATTCGCTGCTGCCACCAGAGTCCAGCCCAGAGCTGCTGCTTCTGCCGCGGGTGAGCCTCTGCTTGTGAGAGCAGCCACTGAACTGGGACCTTATTATCACCTACCTTACTAAAAGAGGGACCTATCACCATCTGCTCGGGTGCCCGGGATCCTGAGCTCGCCTCTCCCTACCCTGCTGGGAGCTGGGCAGTCGCTGCCCCGCCCCCGCCACTTCTTCGGCACTGCTCCGAGTTTTTCGCTGTACTGTAGGCCCGCACCCCCTGCCTGCCGAGACGTCCTGCCCTCCCAGCTTGCTGCTTTTGAGAGCCCTGGTGGGGCACTGGGATCGACTTTCCCAGGGGTTTGTGAAGCAAAGCAAAGTGTCTCCTCCATCCCTACCCGTCTCGGGCAAGCCGCCATTGCCACGTGTTCCCTTAGCCCACCCCGCAGCGCCCCCTGCAGCCACGTGGCGATCACCGCACCTGCCCTGCACATCGGGAGCTGCCAGCGCCCCTGCCGGCTGTGACCGTAACTGCACCAAAGGGGAAACTTCCGCAGCCGAAAGGCTGTCACTGGGTTCCTGGGTCTGATTGGCGTTAATGCCATAGTTATTGTTGGTTTGTTTGCTTTATTATACATACTAGTAAAGAACTGCTACTCCTATTCCCATATCTTTGCCTGAGAGGCCCTTAATTTCAAAATCTTAATAATTCGGAGGAAAGGGGTTTACATTCTCGATTCCAAGGGAGGCTTGTTCTGCCTTCCGTAGCAGACACCCGTCTTGTAAACCAAGACACTGCTTTGACACCAGAAGAAGCTGGTGGAGCTGTAGTATGAACTGGGTTTGCTCTGTCCATGCAGAAGGTGAAATGATTACCTGCTGCCTTTGGGCCATGCTGCAAAAGGCTGAGGTGTCTAAGCTGGTAAAAACAGCTCAGCCACGAGGGTTTGCAGGCACACTGCTTTCTTTGTGCAGACCTTGAGCCACAGAATGCACTTATCAGAGTTACAGCCAAGCCTGCTCATTTGTTTCCAGTGACTGATACGTATCATTAAGAAAAAAAAAAAATGCAACCCCTGTTTATTTTCTTGTCTTACCTTTTCTGGAGTGACAACATGCTGAAATGAAATATCCCTTCCTGTTAGTTAAAAATTTAAATAACTGACATTTTCCCTTTATGTTTTCTAGTAGTAATTTCAGGTAAGAGGTAAATGAGCTGCAACAAAAAGTTCGTCTGTAGGGTGTCCTAACAATCTCCTTTTAAGATCATCTCGATCTTATAGCCTTGCTCTGTCACTACCTCAGTCTCTCTCTCAAAAAAACCCAATCATCTAAATAGATCATATATATGTCTAAAATAGTTGCTCTTGGCATGTCTAGAAAGTGCATTCTAAATGTTTATTGGTTTTCTAAGGCATCAGTTTTGTTTGCAGGAATGTTAATAACCTGAGCTGTGGATGCAGTGTGATTTTGTTAGAGTGCCCATAGTTCTTATAGTTTACTTCAAACCCTACTTCAGTCATAACCATCCATTCTAGAAATGTGCTCTGCCAGGTCCTTTTATTAACCTGCTCTCCTCCTGTAGAGCATGACTGAACGATTCAACTTTTTTTTGTTCAACCTCTTAAAACTTTCACTCACCTCACTTCAGCCAGCTCAGGCTTGTTGTCATTTCTGTGGGATGAAAACAATGAAACTTCTTTAAGGGGGCAAAACCTTGGATTAGTCTAAACCATTAATGGTAACTTAATTAAATTTAATGCAGCTCTGTCAGGTTACATCTGCCCTGGCAGTGTTACAGGAGGGTAAACAGGGGACACAGTCTTGACCAAAACACCACCATTTGTTGTGATTGTATCAATCCCTGCATTGACTGCTTCCAGCATTCCATTCATTCATTCATTCATTCATTCATTCATTCATTCATTACATGAAGTTCCAAAATCTTTCATCAGACCTGGCTTGTTCTGCTTGTCTGCTTTGTCTCCTATTTTATCAGAGTTTTCATAAATGAGAATACTCACACATAAAACAATTTACAACATCAACAATGAACAAATACCAGGAAATTCTGGGCACCGAAAAGATTCTCAAATACACCCAGCATAATTTCTAGTTTCCCTTTTGTTACAGACAAATAGAATAGCTACAGTAAATGGCAGGGGCATTAATTTGGTGCTTCTGTCCACTCTTTTCTGTTGTGACTCTGCCACCACTGACTTATCAAAGACTTTACACCTACAGCATGATGTTTCCATTTCATCTTTCTCATGGTCCTTCCAAGAGAAAGGTCTGATTTCAGCAAAATAAATTCTATTTGTGATTAGCAAAGAAGCAGTCCTGGCATAGTCCTGTATTACCTTCCTGGGCTTGGATGCAACCTGTCAATCTGAAAGAGGACATATGCCCTCCATCCGTCCCCTTCTTTTTCTTTCTTCTGGAGAAACCTCCCATATACCTTTGTAGTCAAACAGAGTAGAAAAAAATTGTATAACATAATAAACTCATGTCTTTGGTCCCAGGTGTAATCCCTGAGGCCTTTGAGGGCCCTTCTTTGCTAGAAATACAGACCAGCCAGTGTCAGTCCCTTTTCCAGTCTCTTGTGTCTGTGTGTTTTGACATATAAAAAGTAAAATGAGAACAAATGCCCTGAAACGTGGCCATTCTGTTCTCTCTCCTGCCTGTGTCTGTCACCAGTTGCTAATAACTTTTTTTGTATATAGTAGCTGCTTCAAGTGGGGGTTTTAGCATTTGTTTGTAGAAGACCTTCATTTATCTTTCTATCTGTCCTATAAAAGATTGAGATGCTCTGAACTTCTGTGCTGCTGATCTCTTTTTTTTACCTCTCCAGTGAGGTGTTATCCTCAGATGAAATAGTCTAATCAGAGCTGATGGCCAAATTCAAGCCAATCCCAGAGTGTATATCTTCCTCTTTGAAGACCCTCAGTATTACCATAAAAAAACAGAATTAAAAAGTCACATTATGAGACAATAATCAGTTGTATTTTCATATTTCCTCTTAAATACTTAACCAGTATTTAAGCAATTAATTGTTAATTTAGACCAGCTTTTAAAATGTTGTGTTGCTTCCTGCATGAAAAGAAATAATTTAAAAGCCACTATGGGGTCAGTCTACTGCTATTCAGCATATTTATCTTTGGCATTAGCTTTTGGGTAAAAGTGCTGCTTCTGTGTAGAGGCCACAAATCCTGTTTGTGCTTCCTGTTGCAGAATGTTTATTACACAAGCAGTCAGCAACTCCACGTGGGTGTTCTGAGCCCCACGATCGACGATGATGACAACAGATGCCTGGTGGATGTGAACAGCAGGCCCAGGCTCATTGAATGCAATTATGCCAAAGCCAAGAGAATGAAGCTTTACTGGCAATTTACTCAGGTAATGCTTACCCAGCAGTCATTTCAGAAAGTTTTAAAGCTCTGTTTCTGTGTTGAAGTGTGAGTAATCTGTTTACTAACACAACAGAACCAGATTTATCCTTGCCTTCTTTGCACAGAGCCGGGAAGCTGGTGTTCAGTTTTGATCCCAATGTCAGCTACCTCAGTAGGGTACAAAACTTGTATTATATTTTCTGAGTTTACCATGAATAACTTATTTCTAAGGCAGAGTACTGTTATAGGGGGAAAAAAAGATTATTTCAGTGGAGTCAAATGCAAAACAACCTATTTAGGAACAAGGAACAGGAATCTGTTTGTTCGGTGGTTTTTTTTAGAAGTAGCAACTCAGAAATGGGGGTAGTAGATCATTGGTGATAACAGCCTCATAATGAGCTAGTTCTGCAGCTTCTTTTTTAAAAAGGCTCCTGATTTTGCACATGAGTATGAGAGATGCAGAAAGAGGCTCAAGGAAAGGCTGAGAGGTGCTTTCATAGTGATGAGAATGCTGATAGGACACTAAGGCCAGGCCTGGTGTCTGCCTTCATAACTGATTTAGAAACACAAGGGAGAGTAAAGAAGCCACAGAAATTCTAGGGCTAGAAAAGGTGCTCTGCCACATAAAAGGGAGATCACTCTGGTTTAGCTAAGTGGAAATGGCAGGGTGACTCAAGGCATCTCAGTGTTCCCACAGAGGAATATAGGTTACCCTGAAGACAAAACAGGTTCCAATGGTTAGAAGCTAAATACAGTCAAATTCTGTTTTTCAAAGAAAGATAAGTTTTTCCTAAGGTAAGTTTAATAGAATGGAACTTTGCCATGTAAGGTGCTGGCACTCTGGTGAATCAATGAAATGAAATTATATTACTTTCTAAAACAAGTGCATGATGTATCTTCTGCAAATGTCTAGCTAGTGAGAGTTTGCCTGGTATCACAGTTGCTCCTCTGCAGTTTTAAGTCAACAAATCTAGTTGGGTACTCCAGCCCACAGGCTGAGGCTTACCATTAAAAGCAATTTTTTTTTCCCTGCATTTAATTTTTCTGTAACATCCATGTGGGTTTGCAAATATCTTTTCTGTCAACTCAATAATTCCTTTAACAGCCATTATCCATATACTCTAGGACCTTTTTAATACAGTTAGTATCAATCTTGCTGCAGACAGCATCTGGACATTCATCAGTAAAGCATAGTATTAGCTTATTTTGTATTTATATTTGAAAGTCATCTAGGTCTTAAGAGGTAGCTCTCAAGCAACAGATCTTAAATCCCTAAATTGGCCCCTCAAGGGCAAAGTTTTAATTATATCTTCTCACAAATTTTAGTAGTCTTCTCATGAGGGGAGCCTCACTGTGTCCATCTCTGCACTTGATTTTTTTATACCATTTCTAAAAAGTATAATTAACATTGAAGAGTATTTCAGTAACATTTTAGCATGGTCCATCTATCCAGTGATTGCACTGTATACCCCAGAGTTTTGGTGACAATTAATCGTTCCTACTCCAGGATACTGCTGCTATTTCATAATACTGATTATGTTAGATCTTATTTTGGGGGCGAGGGCAGCATTAGAAGGCCTTGATAATTTAGCTATTAAAATCTTTAAAAATGGGATTTAGGAGTATTTGTAGGTTGTTGCAATTCCATGTTCCAGCTACAATCTCTCAATGAAGGTGCAGCACTGGTACACTCAACTCTATGGCCTCTCTCTTCCTTCTGCAAAAGAACTTCTCCCTGAGAGAAGTGAAAGCTAATTAGTTGTTTCTTCAAGGTAAATTAAGAGACAAATGAAATAATTAAAAGTTTGCTGTTCAAAAAGGATTTTGCTAGTACCCAATACAATTAAAATGTCATTACTGCTCAATAGGGTACATTCTGTAAATTAGAAGAAAGTTAATGAATGTAATCAAGGCTTGCCAAGATCAACTGATGAACTCCATTTGAAGGGCATCCATTTAGTCTAGTGAAAAGATGTGTTTGTGTGACTGTCTTGGAAGTTCTCTCTAAAAAGACTCCTGTTTTATTACTTTTTTAAAGCTCTGGTATTTCTTTTCCATATGTGAGGTGAGCAGGACTACTGTGAGTATCAGGACTGTAAGCATTGGTGCTTATATTGTCTTGACATTTGTGACCTAATAATTAAAATGTAGATGCCGGTTGTAGCCTTTTGTAGCACTTTCCTTTAGCAGTAGATACGCTTTGACTTCTCTGAGTTCTTGAGCCATTCCATGAGAATGTCTGATGGTATAGGTAAGTAAAATAAAGAAGCACAAGAAGTGGAGAATTCTCTTAGAAAGGGAACAGGAAACAGACTGACCACCCAAAGTAGGATAAACCAATTGAACTAGATTTCCCTGACCAGCACAAAAATCTGTATTTTCCCTGCTTTACAGACATTTATGTTAAATTAGTTTGAATGAGGAAACACTATAATCTGAGAGGCCCTACAATAGTCTGTGGTGGGACATGGACAGCAGTCTGGTTGATAGAAAACTGTACAGCTTTTTAAAAAAAATATCCTTCAGGTAACACTTTCCTCCTCCTTTGTACTGTGTAATGATGAGTGAATTCCACATGACAAAAGTAGAAGATGGGGTTATCCTTTGTTAGGGGACTCTTTGCTTCTGTAGATCTATTAAAGAACTATTTAATTAATTATTAAGTCGCATCTTTTAGATCAGAAGTGTGTGTATACACATATATATATGCTTGTGCACATATCTCAATCTTGATTTCTTTTTTTATTTTAATTTATATTTTACTTTGGTTTTAAAATTTTAAATTCCCTGACTATCTTCAGTTGCAGGCAGCTGGAGTCAGGCAGTCAAATGTCCACTGCTACCTTGTGGACAAAATTGTGGTTTGATGGGCAGGCACTTGGCGGGAATCACTACCTCTGGTATCTTTTCCTGTATAGAAACTTGGCTTGAGCATTCAAAGCTTGTAGTATGTGTTTGTATAATCAGGATCTATCTGAGCACATTTCCATGCTCCACAGTTTTGTACAGCTACCAAATGCAATGAGACCCAATAAAATGTAGACTTTGGTGTCATTCTTGCTTCCAAAGCTTCTTCAAGTGTTTATAACAGTAATTATGTCAAATTATGTAAATTAGCCCAGAAAATACTCTCATCAACTGGGTGGTGTTCATGAATTTTATTGTTCAGGATGTTTGTCAAGTCTTCTCTTAGGGCAATGTTTGTTTTGGAAATACTTTTATGCTGGAATGTCTTCTAGGTGTTTGACAGTTCACCTAGTTCAGTCTGCCTCACCACTTTTTCATTTAATCAGAACAAAGTTAGAGCTTGTAGCAAAAAACCAGTAAGTGATCAGAAATTAGACCAGGCAAAGAAGATAGAGGCAAGAATTACATGGTAGTAAAAAGGTCAGAATTTTAGTAAAATATGATTTGAAATATGGTCTCAAGGAAGCTGCTTTGGCATCATGAAGCATGAGGAAAGCAAAACCTCAGGCTGTGAGTTGGTGTTCGAGAGGAGCAGGTGCCGACACTGCTGGCAGCAGCAGCTCCTGTGGAACTGAGTGCTGGCACAAAGCACCAGCTCAGCAGCATTTGTCACTGTACCAATGTTCAGTGAAGCTGCTGGGGCTGCTGCAGTGATGGTGCTACAGGGTCTGGTGGGTGGCAGAGAAGGGGCTACAAGCTGTGGGAAATGAAGGTCAGAGCACCTGGGCAGGTGAGGCTTCAGGACATCTGTTGGTAGAAGCTGCTTGTGGCCATGTCTCCGTTTGAGAGGAAGTGAGTTTTTTGGGAAGTTTTAGTTAAACCAATCAGTGGTCAGATTCGAATATTGACACCTGGTGTGACCACTGAAGACGTGAGTCACCTCTGAAGACACACGGGGTTAAAAGCAGAGATTTCCCAGAGTTCGCTCTCTTTTGCCTGCGGTAGCCCAAGGAGCGGCACCGTCTCTGCCCCGCCCGGCCACATGGCTGGGTGGGGGAGGGAGCCATGGAGGCCCAGGCTGAGGTAGGCCGGAGCCCCGGAGGGAGAGAAGGCGGAAGGGAATGGAACCGGGCCAGCTCCTGCAGGACCGAGGGGTGGAAAAAAA
>VZSE01012683.1:128523-178306 GCA_013398275.1 Promerops cafer
GTGGTGAGAGCACTGTACATGGAAGGAGCATGTCACGATGGCAGAGTTTCTCCGGGCGGTGCCACGTGTGACAAAGAAACATGGGGAGTTTCAGCCCTGTTTCGTGGGGAGGACTGTGGTACAAGAGAGACTCCTCTCTCCCCTGATGGACTGAGAATTGATTACTTGAGGGTTGGTAACTTGATCGGGACTCCAAGATTGTTTGTCTCACTGTGCTTTGGTGAATTTGGGTGGGAGGAGGAGGAATGGTTTAAAAAGTGTTCACTCTGTTTCCTGTGTGTTTCTGATTTTAGTTTGTAGTTTAATAAAATTATTGTTTTTCTCTCTTTTTCTAAGTTTAAGCCTGCTCTGCTCTGTTCCTGATCACATCTCACAGCAGTTAGTTAAAGAAAGTACATTTTCATGGGGGCACTGGCATTGGGCCAGCACCAACCATGACAGGCCATCATATCAGTTCTCTGATATGATTATGTTTGTTGATGTTCTGGAGAAGCAGTACATTCTCAGCGCTGCAGTCAGGTTTTTCAGAGGGCAAATCCCAAATTTGCCAGATTTTAAGAAGTCTCTCAGTCTCCAATCTGATTTCTCAGGTTTATTGCTGACGCAGAGTCAGTTGCCTGCCCTACAAGTGAAATTTGTCTCTATGTACCTCACCTGGGTGGCAACAGATCAGTTAGAAAGTTCACTTGCCTCGTTAGGGCTCCTCTAGAGGCATAGCAAAGGCAAAAGGAGAAAGTTTTTCTGTAATTACTTTTTATCTTGAACTATCTTCCTGTTTCTGTTTAGTTGGACAGGGATGTGACTATTCCATTCTAACCAGACGAGCCATGCTCTCATTTTTTGCTGTTGTGAGAAATGCAACGAGGGAGAGCTCTGTGTAAAAAGAGACAAAAGAAAGGACACCAGGCTGAGCTAAAAACTTGGGATTAATCATTTACAGCTGTTTCATACTTAGTTAATTTAAGTAATTCAGCTTCCAGCATGGTTGCCATAGAAAGGTAGGAAGAATCTGCATCTATAGTGACGGACACTCACCACATCCTTCATGGGAGGGAGAAAATGTGCAGGGCCTGCTCTCAGCACTGTCCTCTTCCCATATCTTCTGATAATACTGCTTGTGCATGGTGTGGAGAATTGTAATTCTAGGCACTGCTGAAGGTTTCCGCAGGATGTCTTCCCATTCATAAATGTTTGGAGGGAGTGGTTTATGCTATGGCCGGAAACTGCAAATAAAATTTGTTGCTGACAGCTGTACAATATGTATTTTCTAAATATCATAGTAGGAATTGCTTGGGAAGGAAAAGGGAAGACAGACAAGCATATTAATTACTGAGTTGTTACAGGTATTCCTAAGATAAATATGATGATTTAGATCTTATTTAAATAGGTATTAGGTAATAGATAGGAGATCTTCTGTTTAGCTGTGTAAAGAAAGAATAGATGTTAAAATTACTGAATTTATATCTTGTTCCTCCTGTGGACTTTTGCCTTTCAATGACTCTTACCCACCTTTATCTAATGAAAATAAAGGTTGTGCAATACTACGTTACCCACTGCCACAGCCCAGAGAAGTACGGTAATGCAGATGCATGGCAAGATTAAGCTGGTGGGCTGGGAAGCAAGCAGAGAATCTCTGTACCAATTTCAGATGCCCCCATGCTGAGCATACAGAGTGCAGAAGCAGAGCCCAACACCATTATACAGCAGCCTAATTATAATGTCCATTCCTGTTTTCATCCCATCCATTAGCCAAGGACATGAGCGTACAAGAGGGATTCATCTCAGTAGAGCTGTGTGTGTCTTTGCAAATTGGTGTGGAACTTGCCAGCTAGAAAGTTTGTGTGAAATACAGCAGTAAAATGAGCTTTTAGTGGGTGCATTTCAAATCTTTTCTAGCATATCACATTATGCAGTATTTACTCTCCTGAGAACTACATTTAAGCTCCAAAGACACTTGTGCTGAATTAATTTAGAAGAAAGTTAACACATACCCATGTTTTTCCTTCAAAACAGATACCCTACTTGCATATTTTAGCATCTAATTTTAAATGCCACATTTCTTTACAAAGAAATTATTTGTTCGAGTTGCACATGATTCTTCCTAATTTCAGCTGTCCGGATAGGGTGTATCCAACAATTGCAGATGACAGCTGCTGCCAAGGCACTGCATGGTATTGTCATGTCAGGCATGCAAAACAATGGCCAAATCCAGAATGTCTCCTACAACTTCAGTGATAACCAGCACTTACCAAGTGAAGGGCCTGAGTTTCAGATCTGAGCTCTGCTTTTGGTTCCTCCTTTGCATTACCACACCAGTCTCTGCTTGGGTTCTGCATTCCCCAGCTGTGGGAGGAATGGAAGGAGTTTTGCTGTTATTATTTCTAAATTCCCAGCTGAAAACAAAATTCTGTCCATATCAAGTCAGTAAAAGTTGCATCTTTAATCCCAATGGAGACAAAAGCAGTATATATGTAAGCAAGATTTGGCTACCAAGTAATCATCTACAGTCTGAGATAAGAAGATGAGAAGAATGTTCTCTTGGAAATCAGATAAATCAGGAGGAAAAAATTGACAAGAAAAGAGTGTTTGTTATTCAGTGAAATGATCAGGCTATTAAGCCTGGTGTCCTGAACCCAAGAGTAGTGACACTCAGTATATCAGACAAAAAAATGTATTATTTTCATTACTGTCTGAGTAAACTGCACAAAGTTTGTGCTGCAGCAGCAAGAACGTTACTTTCCTAATATCAGTTATAATCAGATTTGTGTGGTTAGTGGGGAAAAAGCCATTTTCAATAACTAGACACTATGATCAGAGTCCCAAGGAGCCCAGCCTAAATTCCCATGTTAGAATATGCAGATCAGTTGAAATACTGGTGCAAATTCATTTCCTAATTTTCTTCACTTGGCACTCAATTTATTTCTTAGGCCCTAGAGACTGGTTTAATCATAAACATATAATGATAATGCAAGTAGTTCAGTTTTTGGGTTAAAAGGTGTTAAGCCTCCTTTTTATGGAGCATTCAGATTACAAAACTTAGATTAATACAACACAGACACAAAAGAAATAAAATTGTCATTAAGTAGTTTTGTTTTCCAAGGGAGTTATTTCTCACAAATAATCTTATCTAAAGCCCATAACCTTTGGAAATCTGTTAACATGTATGGGGAAAATATAAAAATCTTAGGTTTCCTAGTTGTTCTGATAGGAGTTTCTCATTTATCTGGCTTAAAAAGAGTAACTAGGTATAACCTATGCTAAGGCTGGTAAATAGCAATGTGAAGTTGTGTTCTTCACATCAGTTGTCCATCTGTGCTACATTAGAACAATATTTTCATCCGTAGAGAGAAAAAGAGAAAGAATAAGGCAGTGAGGGGCTCCTAGGCACAGGCTACAGCTGCAGGATGTGGATATGTATAGGTTTGGACCCCGCACTATCAGCAAGACATTGAAATGCTGGAATGTGTCCAGAGAAGGGCAACAGAGCTGGTGATGGGTCTGGAGCACAAGGGAGGGAGATGGGGGTGTTTAGTGGGGAGAAGAGGAGGCTCCTGGGGGCCTCATTGCTCTGTGTGAAAGGAGGTTGTAGCCAGGTGGGTGCTGGTCTCTTTTCCCAGTGATAGGATGAGAGTAAATTGCCTCAAGTTGTGCCAGGAGAGATTGAGATTGGATATCAGGAAAAATTTCTTCACTGGAAGGGTTGTCAAGCAGGGGAATAGGCTGCCCAGGGAAGTGGTGGAGTCCCCATTCCTGGAGATACTTAAAAGACACACAGAAGTGGCACTTAGGGACATGGTTTGGTTTGGTTATGAAACTGATAGTGTTGAATTAATGGTTGAACTCAATGATCTAAAAGGTCTTTTGCCACCAAAACACTTCCGTAATTCTATGTACCACAATGATATTACTTCAAAACCAAACAGGAAGACAAAACCTAGGAATACACAATTTGCTGCATCACAGATCACAAAATTAATTAACTGAATTAATTACCTCATCCAGAAGACTGCCTCAGGCAATGCTCAGTGCTTGCTGTTTCACAGAAATGAGCTCTGTTGTAAGCCAGCAGTTCATTGTAAGTTCAGGAGGAGGATTCCCTTCTTGACCCCAATGTGCTCTCTTCGAGAAGATTGAGGCTTGATTTGTCCGAATGATCATCTCAGCATGCCTAAAAAGAGTTATCAGCACTCTTAAAATTAACTCAGCCCATCAAAAACATCTAGTCAGTCACTGAACATTGATGTTTGAGACAATGAATTCAACAAGTTTCCTACACTTTATAAATCACCAATAGTTGTACCATATTTTTAATCTAACACGCCTTTTTTCCTTAGAAACTTTGTTTATCAGTTCCTCACTGCTATTCACAGGTATGCATACTTTTGAACACTAAAGGCAGGTCCCACTAATTTTCATTCCCCTACTAAGCAAAGTCCTGTTTTTATTTCATGTTACTATATTTTGTAATTCCCCACCGAGTATTCCATCACATTCCAAAACACCTTTGTTGCCTTTCTCTGTCTTACACTTCAAACATCTTGAAGCAAGCCTAGATCACAGCAGATGAATCAAGCCTGAGGTGTTTGCAGAAATAATGTATATGTAATCTCAGAATGAAAAAGGTAACTTTTCTGAGCTTTTCACATAATAAAGTATTAAAACAAATAAAGCAAATGTCTCTAGCACTCCTGTCTTTTTCTTGGTTGTATCAAGATATAGTTTCACTACACAGGCAGCTGTTGCATGGCACAATCAATGAAAAGAAATACTGTAAAAAATTCTGGGTTTTAGTTAGAGAAAAATTGCCCTGCAGAAGACATTGGACAAAGCATTAACTTTGGATATTTTCTATAGGTTAAGTCTGGCACAAGACTCCAGAGGTGTTTAAAACGTAGGATTTGCCTATATCCAACTCTTCTCCTACTAGAGGGAGTATAAAATGTAGCAGTTGTTGCTGTGAACTGACATAGTTTAGAAATACATCTTAAGTTCTAATTTAGAACTTGAGTATCGAAGTTGGAGCAGTAAGTAGCCAGTGAGCGCTGAATGTGGTGGGTTCTGCATCTGCAGTTTTTTGAATGCTACTGAGTAGGACAGCAGGCAGATTAGGGCAAAGGAAAACATGAGAGACAAGTGTGAACATCATCCCCTTTAGTGGTGAGGAAAATAAAATCAGAAATACCAATCTTTGAATCATCCCTCACCAACGTGCATCTCTGCAGCTTACTCCTTTAAGTTCCCAAAAAGGCAATTATTTCTGAGTGACCTGTCCTGTTACTGGTTACTCAGGACAGCTGTGGTCAGGAAAACCAAGCACATCATCCTCAACTGCAGAGTTTCAAGCTAGTTTTTCCTTTTCCACAAACGACTTGCTAGGTAATCCTGCCTCTCAGAAGATCAACATGACACATCATCATCTGGATTTGCTGCCAAATAAAAACCAAACAATGTGTTCAGCTGTAAATTCTGCATTGAGCCATAATTATCAGGACTATGTATGGAGAAAGGATTTCCTTTTTAATCTGCTTTCCACTCTACCACAGCCACCCCCTCACCCCCCAAGACAGTGTTCAATAATTAATTCCAAAAATCACATCATGTATCTACAATACTTGTTTCTGCAGATGTTTTTCTAGCATGCCAGGAAGATTTCCGGGCCACTGCTGATAGAATAATAATTCATGTTTACTTTCTGAAAAATATCTTAGTCTGCCTAATGTATTCTACTCTAAAACTTCAGTTTTCTTAGTCTTATCCCAATTTTCTGTAGTAAAGCACATTTCCAGCTATCATATCCTGAAGAGTTTCTTGGTATTTCAGTGAAAGCTTGAATTTAATTATTTTCAAGTTATTATTTTCTTAATCTTGCTATTAACAGGACTGCAACGTGTTAAAAGTCTGTCATAATTTTTTTTTTATATGTGGAGAAATGTTAGTGATAGGTATATGTCCATATGTTCATTTCTGATTTTTGTGCTGTATCTCTGTAATTTGTTTTCTATTCCAGTTACATTTTCTGTATGAAACTGTATTTCTTTGTACCAGGTTTAATTGCTTTTATTTTAATACCTTACTTACATTCTCATGTATTTCTACATCCTGGAGAGAGTAAGCAAATCAGACCATCCAATCTAGAGTAAACAAAACGAAAATGATTGCACACACCACTAGATACTAAAACGTGCTCTGGACATACAGATTAGGCTGCTTCCTTTGATTTGTCACAGCTGCAGTATTAAAAATTTGGTGCAGCATTATGAAAATTTAGCATTTATGATCATGTAAAACCTGAACACTCAGATGTCTTGGGAGAGGAATGAGACAAAATTGTGATGTAGACATTAAAGTGGTGTAACTGTTGAATGTGTCTAATCCCACTGTCAGAGGATGTTTCACAGTATTTCCACACTGAGAACCAGCAAGTGGATGTAAGTGCTTGCGTGTCTACCTGACAACAGAACTTGAGTGCGGGAGGAGGGAAAAAGTTTACTTTTTCCTTAAGAAATGGTTGAGCTGATCCCTATTATAATACCACTTATGTTTACATTGTGCATAGTAATTAGTTTTGTTTACTGTTGGAAAAATAAATTCACATTTTAAGTGTGTCTTGTAAAAATTCTCATTTGCTTATCTACCCTGTAAATAAAGATCTAAATAGCTGAACAGATAACAGTATATTTTTAATATATAAACCTGCTGTATATGATACTTCATATACATAAAAGCAGTTAAATGCACCTTATTTTCACAGTACTCATATAAAATATATTAGGAAGCATGTCTTTGAGTAAGGGCAGATATCCATATACTTCAGTGAGAAATATTTCATTTAAAATAGTTCAAATTAATTGATGAAAGATTTGAGCAGCAAAATATATGTTATAGAGCCTGCTTTACTTCCAGCACACCTGTTAGACAAAGAGCTGGAAAATGTGTCATACTTCTTTGGATTCAAGAAGGAGTTAATCAGTTACCTCTATATTATATATATTTATATCCTTTATACAGCTAAAAAGCAGAAAATCTAAACTGAAAAACATCATCCAGTATTTCCAAGAAACAGGCAATGCTGAAAATGCATAAATTACTGGATGGGATAAATTACTCTCTTCTTCCTATGGACATTTTCTTACTGCTTCAACATCCATACAGAAGTGAATCACACAGAGGAAAAAAATGCCTCGAATAATTTGAGTAATTTTCTTTAGGATTAAATTTGGTGTACTAACAGTCACTGAAAATTTACCCCAGTATTCTGGGGAAATGCACGAGGAGATAAAGTGTTCTGTTTGGAGTGCAGATTGTCTCATACACCCTACCATAATTCTTTGATTCAAATGTATCAGAGCAACAGCAAAGATTAGAGTTTCTGCCTCAAAGGCAGAGTGAACAGGTAAATATTTGAGGTCACTGATTGAGGTCCAAATAGAAAATTAGTAGACTAGCGAATACAACGATCTATACAGTGTACGTGATAGGAGGCTGGATATACTTATTAACCTTTTAAGACCTTTTTCTGAAATATCCATGTTTAGGCAAGCATGTTTTTTCTCTTTCAGGTGGAATAACATGAGCTATAATATGATGAGCAAAAAGCAGGTTTAAACTCTGAAAGGAAAAGTGTCCACTTTAGAGTAACTCCTTAAAAATAGCCGTCAGTCTGATTTTCAGTAATGCTGACAACCTCCAGCGCTCATTTAACATCCCTCATGTCTACAAGTGATCAGATTTGGTAACTGTGCATCCTCCACCCCCAGTAAACCAAAACAAACTCCATAGAATAGTTCAGCAAAAACTGTCTAATTACTTTGCACAACTTGGTACTGCAAGGGTTTGCAGGCACATCAAATGGTGTTCTAAAGTTATTATTGGATAAATTCTGCTTTAGTGAAAGACTGGGAAGGAAACCCTTACATACAGTAGAAATGCAGAAAGTGCAATAACTCTAAAGGAAGTCAAAAGCATTGCTTTCCACTCTGTGTGGATGTTGACTTGAGACAGTGTTAACATTAAAAGTACGCTTATGAAGCACTCAATCAGTTTTCTGTGTGTCTGAGTACTGATGCCTTTACCTAGGCTTAGAATTAAAAGCCGAACACTGTTAGAGGGGAAAAAGGGATTTTACCTTGGTGTTTATTAAAGATCTTTGTTCCAGGCAGGAGCACCCTGCAGAAGTGCCCGCCCGGACCGGTGCACGGAACCCACAAAAGACCCCCCCGCGATGGTTCCCGTATACAATTACAGATCTTGCATATTAGCATATCTATCACAGGTTTCCCAATGGGAGGCTCAGGAGAAGCCCCCTCGTAAGGAATAATCCCCCCTGCATGGGGGCATTAGTGTGTTCTGGAGAGGACCTTGGGTCTGGGACTCTCTGACACCCTAACTACGATGTTTCCAAGATGTTTAGTCTCTTGGCTTAAAGGAAATTTGGGTCTAAGCTAGTTACCAAGCTTAGGGAATTACAAGTATGTGGGCTAAAAGCACTTGGGATACATAGAGCTGCATAAAGGTATATATGAAAGGGGGAATATGAGAAAAGTATATGAAAAAGCAAAATCATCATGGCATCAGTACCAGCAGGAGCTGAAAACTTTGTGCTTCTCACAGGAATTGCTTCAATTTGGTTTGCAAAAACCATGCAGTTTTCAGTCAAACTTGTTAGTGCTGACACATTCAGTCTTTTTTACAGAACAGTTGACCTGGATGCTTATTTATCCTCTTGAGACTTCTACTGCCACTGAGCTGCCTCTCATCATCAGTGATCTTAATCTTAATTCTGTTCAATTGCACAGAATTCCTCTTGAAACTTGTTTCAGCCTACAGAATTATGTTTAATGTCTCATGATTAAAGACATTAGGCTACCAATTTTTGCCTTTAAATTGGAAAGTAGAGATTTTGCCTAGAATGGGGAAAGGAACCCAGATGGGCAACTCACCTTTCACTGAGCTTGAAGTGTAGTAACACAATAAACCATTTTGCCAAGCATGCAGTAAACCCAATTATGAGAGTTTTATACAAGTTTGGATAACTGCTTACTATTTAAAAAAAAGGCAAAAAATAATTAACCTAAAGGACACCTTTACCTGCATTTGGCTTTAGGGTTCCAAATGCTAATGATTACAACAGACTGCAGAAACCATTCAGGAATGCTGTAATTTGGAGGCCAAGCCAGTTAGAGGAGCAAAAGACAGTGTTAGCTTTTGATGCCTCAGTCCTGCCTGCTCAATTCTTCCACTAGAGTTACTCAGTTCGTGTGCTTTAATCCTTACACAGCTCATTAGTTCAGGCCTTGCAACCTGTCACTATCAGCAACCCAGAGCTGACAGGACAATACCACTGTCCCAGGCTTGTTTTGGGCATATGGAGGGGTGAAAACAAACACAGTTAAGTAGAAAAATAACAGGAAATTTTAAGTAAGTACCATACAAACCTTCCTCCTTGTACTTCAGAGCAGTTCTTTCATTTCTATGCCTGCTGAAAGCATCTAAAGGTGTGTACACTGCATCCTCTCTGAGGGCTGAGGCAGTGGCTCTGCACAAGCCTCTCATCTCTTAGAAACAGAACAGCTTAGCTCCTAACAGGGCTTGAGTCTTCACGTTTCTCTTTTGTGGTTAAAAAAAGCACATCTTGCTAGAAGCATCTGTGCTCTCTAAAACACTCAATTCACATATATTAGCCACTACTTAACTTTGGTGTCTTTTTTACATTCCATACAGCAGCTCCAATGTACTCAGCAGGGTGATTTTTAGTAGCCAATGCAGAGCACTCTCCACATATCAAAAAGAGCTTCCTTTTTATCTCCCAATTCACTTGTTTCTGTTAAATAAAAGCCAGATTTCACATGAGGGCACATCAGAAAGAGTGAAGGAGTGTGAGTGGGCTCTTTATATATGCTTTTTTGGTTGCTTTCTTGTTTTGTTTTTCCTTAGGAATGGTTTACACTTTGTTTGTGTAGCTGCCCGTATTAAAGTGTTTCTCATTAATGCATTTACTGTAACAACTAGGTCTGCTCTACAAAACTTAGAAAAAAGGAAAAAACATTGCCTCCACTGTGAACATCCTCCTTCCTCTACCCCCAAATCCACAAGGCGTTTGGGCCCATTCAAGTGAAATAAACCCTTGACCAATGAAACAAATGGGAATTAAGCAGAAAAATTCCAACTCCGCATGGCAGTCTTTAAGTCTTAACGCTGTCCCTTCCTCTACCTGACAGAGCTCTAAGTGCTGTACTTCACAAAAAAAATGGAGAGAGGAAATTCTGTTTCTCTCCTTATGCCAGTAAGATAGAAATGACAGGAGAAAACTAAGTACTATGCACAGAGTCATATCCCAAGTCCAGAAATCAGGCAAGTAATGGACCCAGCCAAATTAGTTTTCTAACAAGACAAAGTGGGACAACTTTCCTCAGCTTCCAGTGCAGGATCTGAGCTGAGAATGTCTCAAGCACCGAAAGTCAGATGAGAGACAACCAATAAATGAAAGATACAAAACTAGCTTACATAACTAACAGCAACACAAGCACCTCCAGCATCAGTGGAAAACACAAGGAAGTTAATCTTGATTTTGGATTTAGGCAGAAACACTTGTAAGGTGTAATTCCCAATTCCCAGTTTAAGCCAAGAGAGCTGACCCTGGGTGCCATGCAACACTGAGTCTACACAGTGGAAAACCACACTCCACAGCTTTTATCAAGAATAGAAACGTCATGTTATTCTAGAATAAAAGATAACTGTTCCATTTACAATGAGAAAATATCCATTACTTCAAAGTTTTACATGTGAATGACCTAGTTCAGAGCTCATTAAATTAATTTGGAGGAAAAAAAAATCAACCTCACTACTATGATTTCTAGAAGGCCAAAGTAACCAAGGGAGTGGGGGAATGAGAATGGGGGAAGGAGGGGAAATGTAGTGTGAGTGTCGAGGATAATAGAAGAAATGGCATATAATAAAAGATTGACAAAATTTTCATCCTAGTTTCTTCAAATTTCTTGTATGTCATGCAGTGTTATTGCTTTTGGATAGTTTGGAGTTTATGGTCCCACCAGACAGCCAAATTTAACTACTGTTATTAGTCAATAACAGTTATACAGCAGTGGGAAAATACAGTTCACTCAGCATTTCTTTATGGAGGTGTATTAAAATGCCTCTGCAAGCCTGTCTAGTGAAGTAATCAGTGGAAACTGTATCAAGGCTGCACATATACCTACCAGGAGGATTTATGGGAGCCACACATTTCGAATTTTTGTGGATTATTCTAGAAATGGCCCCTTTTATCCAAAGCTGTATTTAAAATGTGGAGGTTTTTCAAACATAATTCTGTATTTTATTAGCCAGGCCCAAAATACTGTTTTAGAAGTCACATCTTAGAGAAAGTTTTTGCTAAGCATTAGTGGTGGGATAGGAGGGGACCCTCAGCCACCTGTTTGAATGAAGCAGAACCTGTACTGAATGGCACAAGCTGCCCTTGTCTGGGGAACAGCGTGCTCTGAAACAGCACACAGCTTTTCTGTGGGGTTTATGCCAATATCCTTGTGATTATAACAGAAGTCCTTCCCAGTTATGACTTTATAATGCAAGATATAACCCGGACTTGAACAAAACTATGAGGTGGTGGGTTTTGTCTATGGAATTGGGTGTTTGGTTTGGGTATTTTGTAGCAAGTATTTTTTCCCATGATACATATAAGCAATTTCAATGCTTCTGCTCTTTCCATACTTCGGGTGTACTAATCTGCACCGACTCTGTTTTTTGATTTGCAGATTAGGCCAGTAATTCCCTACACAAGTCCAAGGTACTTTAGAGAAAGCCACTTTCAGACTTCTGTGCACTTACTGTACTCTGTGTATCTCCATGTATCTTGGAAGAAACCTCCTAGACACTGATGTGTACAAGTTATCTGTTGCCTTCCTTAGACAGGCGGAAAGAACCAACTGAAAACAGATTTAAAGAGGGAAAAATGTAATTTGTCACCTGCATGACAATTTAATTGTAATTGAGATCTATAGTTATCTGTGTGATAGCAGTGATTTAAAGCTTGATGCAACTCAAAAGTGAAGGCAGGGCAAGTAAGGCAGCATTAAGCTGGGAATTGAACAGAATCAATACTGAGGATTAGCAACAAAAGATTATAAGAGACATTTCAGTATTCAAGGAATAAACAGTTTTTCTATATTTTATCCTTTATACAGCATACCCTGGCTGTCTTTTGCGTTATTTTGCTGTTCAGCAGTGCAACAGAGCTACAAAGGGAACTGAAGCAAACAGGAAAGCTTTGGCTTATGGTTAAAATGCATAGGTAGAAACACAGCACAATTCCAGAAATCCCATTTGCTGAAGTGGAAACCAGGCAACTGAGTCTATTGCAAACTGTATCAGAGATTAAACCAGCCTGTGACAAAGAAAACTTCATTCCAAATCCAGCGCTTGTCTTGTCTCTAACTGGAAAGTTTTTCATAGTAGACAAACACTGGAATGTTCTATAACATATATTACCCCACAGTAGCAATGCAACAAGATGAGTGTTTAACACAAACACTTCTTTTTCTTTTTTTCCCACAATCTTTACAGGGAGGTCCTATCCAGAACCGAAAATCCAAGCGCTGCCTGGAATTACAGGAAAACAATGAAAACGAATTTGGATTTCAACTGGTCCTTCAGAAGTGCACTGGACAGCGCTGGTCGATTACAAATGTCCTGAGAAGCTTGTCATCATAGCAGATAAATTTTGTACCCCTTTCTTTTGCTACTGTGTAGCAAGTACTGCATTGTTGCCTGCTGTACTGTATTCCTCCCACTTCCTATCCCCCCAGTTTTTCTCTCCCCTTTTTTGTCTCTGATTTGATTCTGTGTGTGGAAATAGGGTTTATGGGATGGAAACAAGATGTTTTTATTTCACAATTATGTTTTCACAACATTTATAGAGACACTGAATGACAGGTAGGCTATCCTAAACTATTTTACAACTGTAAATAGGAAGCAAATGGAGAATATTTATAACTCAAACTTTTATTGAATAAAAAAGTCCAAACACTATTACTGTGTAGCTGTCTCCATGGAAATCCATTTGGAAGTTAAGTGCTGGTTTCATTGCTTTCATTAACCCAAGCCTGATCTCTAGGTATGTTGCTGCAGAGCATCAGAATTCTCCAGACTTGAGATAAAAAGTTCTACCTACACAACAATAGCTACAGCAAGGGACGATTTTCTCCACTCTCCCTCTCCAGAGATCCCTCTAGGCCACTCTAGCTACTGGTGTGCAAATACAGGGGGAAGGTGTGGGGTGTGGAGGTGTACAACATGCCCCCAAGTATTTTTCCTCTCCAGTACCACTTAATAAAAGCCCAGAGAGAACCCCAGGGCTCAAGTGAAGCAGGGAAGAGAATTTGTTAAAAAGAAGGGGAAAAAAGCTACGAGAGAAAAGCAGCAGCTACTGGAAGAAAACTAAAATATAAACCCTGATGTTTGGCAGTGGGTTGGCCTCCATTTCAGTGACTGAACTTTCCTTCCAATGCTTCACTGTTCTTACAACTCCTTTTTATAAATGCACTTGTTCCCTGGGTACCGCAGACTTGGGTAAAAATGGCTCCATTAAAGAGAAAAAGGTATGAATTCACTCTGCCTTTCTTCCTCCCTTGAAGGAGGTGTGAATGCAATGCCATATCACTTCATCTCTGCTAAGACTGGTGAGGAGAGAAAATTTCATGAGGTAAACCCAGAACACTGGGATTACTGGAGTCTATTTCCAGCTGCTTTTATTTGTATGTAAATTCCTTCTATTACTCTATTTGTTCTTTTTATTCTGTTTGCTACCTTAAGCAACAGTCCTAACCTGTTTTGGAGCCAGTTATGTGCCAGACTGTCTTTTACAGACTGGCTTGATGTTGAGGATCAGCTCACAGCATTGCTTCCTGGGGCTGTTCAATAAGCCTTGGGGCACATTAATTTTAGGTGTTCTAATTTCTGCTATATATATTTATCATATACATAGATGTATAGTTACCATACATCTGCTTCTCAGAGGAAAACCCTGAGCCAACAACAGGAGAAAAGTCACAGAGGTGGAGATGGGCTGAACACCTGACCTTTGACTAACTTTGGGGGCCCCTCAGCCCTTTCTGAGTAAAAAAACACACATTAAAATTAGAATTAGAATGCAGAGTCGTTTTGAGCAGTCCCGAATTCAGCCATTCCAGATGAATGGGGAAGAAACTATATGTTCAGAGGGAAAAAGCACAGAACACATGCAGAGTAGCAGGAGAGAAACTGAGCTTCCTTCCAGCAAAGATACCAAGGTTTTGGTGCATGGAGATGCAGCCATAAGGAAAACACAAATGATGTGGATCAAATCAGTCTCCTCTTCGTTTCTCCAGGCTTGCTGCTGTGAGCCTGCACTTTTTGGTCTGGGGATGTTTTTATTTTTGAGCACTAGAGGGAGATACCTGGCAAAGACTTGAAAGAAAGGTGCTGAGCTCTGAATTGCTATATTTCATACCATAATGAGTATCCTGTGTCTAGAATCTGCCCAAAGAAGATTGGAGTTACTCCTGATCACATTGCAGCAGTGTGCTGATGCCCATTACCAAGCGAAAAAAAAATCCAACAAAAATCCACATCCCACTTAAGTGAGCCACATCACAGTGCCAAACCACAGAGTCATAGAATGGTTTGGGTGGGAAAGGCTTTAAAGATCTCTAGAACCACCCCCACTGCCATGAGCAGGGACACCTTCCACTCAGCCAGGTCACTCAAGCCCCATCCAGACTGGCCTTAAACACTCCCAGGGATGGGGCATCCACATCTCTGGACAGCCTGTGCCTCACCACCCTCACAGTAAGAAAATTGCTCCATATATCCAACCTAAATTTCCCCTCTTTCAGTCTGAACCCACTGCTCCTTGTTCTAGCACCCATGTTTTGTGCTATGAGCCTCCCTGCTACACACCAGCTCCAAGACTGCTGCTTCCCTTGATTCCCATGGGGTCTGCACTCAGGAACACTTTTCTCAAACAACCTTACAGGGAATCCCTCAGTGGTGACTGTGGGTTTAAATTTGAGCGCACTGCAATTCTGGTAACTACAGCAGAATTACCAAAATAAAAATTCTTGGTGGGAAACCCCATAAATCAGGACTTGAAACATTACTTTATACTGCAGCAATTTGGCTATAGGTAAAATACATGCTTTAGAATATACTTTTCCCTTTGTTTTTTATCATGGAGCAAACATTTTTATGTGATAACATAATAAAAGGGAAAGGGGTTTAAATCTGTGGGTAAGCCTACAAAAAGGGTACAGTAAAAATTATGAGTGTACATTGCATTACGATTATTGTACTCTGAGACCTTACATCTCTGAACAGACTTTCTCTGACAAGCCTCTCAGAAAAACAAGAGCACAAGCAGAACTGAAGGACGTGGCCACATTTCACTGGACACTCTTAGCCATGAACTGCCTCATCACTACTTTCATTTTCAGCCGCACAAAAATTACACAGATAGAGGAGCACTGCCCCACACTGTAAAAGACAAATAATCAAAAGTAGCAAGTAGAAAATAAAACTCATCTTTACTTTCTGGAAAACTATAAAACCTTATTCAACCATCAGTTGCCTCAAAAGGTAAAAAATATTCCCTAACAATACTTGTTTGTATTTGAGGGGTTTTGATTGTCTTAAAGAGGAAAAGCTAACAAAGAATACCATTCCAGAAGTCAAACTCCTCAACTGAGTCTGGTCAGAGATGAAGGAGAGTCTGGTCTTTCTGATGAACAGAAAGATCCAGTCAGCTCCCTCTTCCTCCCACTGCTTGACAACTATTCCCATATATTTTGATCAGTTTTTTCTTGACAAATAACAACAGTACATCTACCAGCTGATAAGGATATACTGACAATTAAAGGAAACATAACATTTCAAGAAACCCTAAGCCTTCTTCCTACAGTACTTGCTTAAATGTTTATGGACAGCAAATATCTTCTCAGGTATCATTCCCTTGTACTGGGATATCACCTAGAGTGGTTTCCCAATGTTTCCTACTGTGTGCTCTCTCACCACATCAGCACTTGGGGCAGGATACCAGCACCAAGGAAGAAAGAAGCTGTGCTGGTGATGTGAGGACAACATGCAGAAAAGAGCAATTCCACATCCTAAGGGAGAAGGTGTTAGGGTTTGGCTCGTATCAGAGATCCCTAGGCAATACTTCTGGAGATGGGCTGTACAGTCTTCAGAAGAGATCCAGGTTCTAGGAATTTATTCATTTATATGTTTATATACTTATTTTTACAAAGCTGCAGGTATTCGGGGGCATGGATTACCAACACCATACCCATTCATTCCCATCTGGAACTCTGACAGAAGAATTCATTATTACCCTTGCCTGCCTGATATTTCCAGGCTTGCCAACATCTGTTGGGAGTGACTGTGCAGAGTAGGGTTTAGGATTGTCCTCTTTTGCTGTGGAAGAGGCAGGTTTTTTGGTTTCATCTTTCTGAAAGACCAAAATTTCAGCCTCCAACATCATGCCTCCTGTGTCTTTTATAAACAGAAGTTAATCAGTCAAAACTAATCACTGAGCCTTTTTGTGTATGTTAATCAAGAGGCAAAAATGCAGTTGCAAAAATGATAATTAAGCAAGTAGCTGTCATATGTCATTTTATACTGGGTAGCCTGAATACTTAGGTGGAGATATAAAGGGAAACAGATTTTATAAGGTCATACTTACATTGATAATACCACAATTTTGCTTACAGACTTATATTATGTGTATTTGTGTGTATATATCCCTACATCATCAAATACAGGTAAATTTATATATAAAACATAAGCATGCCTGTACACAGCTTACTGGTCAACCACAACAGAAGAAAAATCATATTAAAGTGCACTTTATCCAATGACAGTCTTTAAGACATGCAGATAAGACACCAAAATGTCAGATTTGGTTCACAATTACATTACTGCTACACAGAACACCTTCAGCACTACATCTGTTTTTTAACACTGACAAAAAAAGCTGAACACATCATCCTATTTCAACATTTGTTCAAGTGAATGTGAAAAAGTTTTCCACATTAACTTCTCCAACCAGAATACAAAATAGCTGTGCTAACACAGAGGCTCAGGGGTCAATTAGCAAGGCTTTTATCTAACAGTACGTTCTCTACTGATTTTCTAAATTTACCCCCTGCGACACACTTTGCTTTAAAAATACTTAAAAGTGCAAAAGTTGAATTTCAGGTCTGTCATTCACGGCTATATTCTAAAACAGCAAAGCAATGTATTGTTTACTGACTAACATTAGTTTTGCATTGTCAGATGAAAGTGACTATTTTACCTGAATTCAGTCTTGTTCTGAATAGTCTGAGGGGATTTTTGTGATAAACCATCTGAAAACTTTTTTAGAACTACAAAAACATACTTTTCATGATAATATATTGTTTCCAGTGAAGTAGCCTCATTTGAGGTGCATATATGACAGGACAGAACGTTTCAATTAAAGAATATCGTCTTAGGATATGAAAACAACAAATATACATATTAGTTGCAAAAAGCCAAAGGTGCATGAAATTTTCATCCAGCTTTTAAAAGGAAGGAAACTGAGCATTCTAAGTAAACTAGACCACATTTTAGAAGGTGGTGACTGCTCAGACCTAAAAGTATTAAGAGTTAAGTTCAGCCTTTAAACTCTGCTGACATTCTTGATCAGAAGTCTGTGTGGGTGGTAGTTGGTTGTTTTCTTTTTTTAATAAACAGTAGCAGGCAAAACTTTTGAAATACAGACTCTTTCTTACTCCTAGAGAACCAAAGCACACACAAAGAATGTTGTTAGCCTCAGCTTGTCATTTGGACTGATATTCCCTTACCTTCTCTCACTGCTAAAATCACTTGTATTTCAGTGTTTTATTTCCCCATCTGTAACATTTGCTCTAGAAGTGGCATACCAACAGCTAACCTCAGGAAGATCTGCCCATTTTCTGCAGATGCCGATAGGAAATACCAATATTTAAGTGCCCATAAGTGCCAGTAATTCTCATATCAGTTGTGGATATTTTGCTGCAGATGACAAGTGCACTCATTCCAATTCAAAACAAGCCACCAAAGGCTACATTCTTATTTTCAGCATCTGTTAATAAGGGTTTTCTGTGCAGCATATTTTTGTGATTTACCATTATTTTATAGTTTTCTGTATTCTCCTAGACATTGTTCAGTTATATAACAAGAAGTATCACTTGAGCTCTGGAAATGCTCACAATTAAAGAGGAGATTCTAAAAATATGTCCCAAACATGGCAACAGATCACCTTTAATTAGCACCATCACAAAAAGGATCCTGTGCACAAAAAGGATCTTGCCAGCAAAATTGGATGCTGAGACCTTTCTAAACAGTAGAAACAGTGTAACACAAGCACTACAAAGACAAGAATTAAAAGTTATTGTATGGACAGACCTTTCCAAAACAGCTCTTATGCTTTAGGCATTTTTGCTGACCATATCTCATCAGATCTGGCAGCCATTCAGAGAGAGCTTCTTTTATTTAGAGATGAAGAAAGATCACACTAGAGAAGTGAATAACCTGGTCTTTTAGTGTTCCTCACATGCTTTCCTATTGAGCACTTTTTACCTGAGTACAAATTATACAACGGAAAAATATACCACCAAACCACAAAACCTGTATCAAAGATGACTTTACATTTCTGGCAGGTATCACTTTTCTAATCTGCCTTACTTTCCTATTCTTAGAAAATAGAGTTGTCTTGGTTTGAGAAGACAGGTGTCTGCTAAGGAAGGCAGGAGCCTCTCTTGAAATGGAAAATGTAAACCTGCTCCATCCAAATTAGTATAATTTTGAAATTTAGGGGTTCTCAGGCAAAGATATGGGAGTAGGAATAACAGTTCTTTATTAGGAAATAAAAATAAAAATAAAAATAAAAATAAAAATAAAAATAAAAATAAAAATAAAAATAAAAATAAAAATAAAAATAAAAATGCAGTAATACAAAACAACACTGACAGAGTCAGAATACGACCTGACACCCTGCTGGTCAGGGTGTTGGNTAGATCCAGCTAGGAATGCTTAGCTCCTCCCCCTGGGCAGAGCATCTCACAGTGGGATGATGTAATTTTATCAGTTATGCAGTGAGGCCCAATGGCCCATTAACAGAAGGTATTTCCCTGAGGGAGGATTGGTTGTGGAAAAGATAAAGAAAACTGCCCTACCTGGTTTTAATATGTGGCCCAATTAACAGAAGACAACTGCCCCACCTCTGACAGATGGCAATAGAATACACACCCTCAGCATTTGCAACCTAAGACAAGAGTCCAAACTTCAGCTGAATAACTTGGAAGCCACATTGGCTATGTGTGAGATACCTAATACTTCTGCCTGCAGCTGAATGCAATGTGTGCCACCTCCATTTTTCTAACCTGTGTGTATTGTGCCTAGGCACTTAAATGTTAGATTTCTGTGTATTTAGCAATCAACAATGTTAAAGAGAAAAACCTCTCTTATACCCAATTTTTTTTAGCAGAGAGAGAGAAGTATTCAAAGTATCAGTTCAGACTTGAACCAGTTCATATTTAAACCATTTTATTGTTCCACAGCATGACTTCCTCTACTTGGTCTGACAATCAATAACTCCAATTTAACTAATTCTTCTTTTTGAAATCAAGCTTTCAGGTATTAAATCCTTGACCAAATTTTCCTGGGAGATATTGAATCACATGGAGCTTTCATCATCTGGAAAGATCTGAAAAGAATACTGTATCGTATCTAAGCTCCCACAAGTCAAGTTTTACTGGTGTAGTTTCAAAAGCCTGTCTGTTCACTTAGACTTTAGATTGTCTGCAGAAGTGGTCATTTACTTTATGGAAAACATTTGTGAAAGATGAATATTACCTGAGTCAAATTAGCTTGACAGCCATCATCTTCTCTTGTATATCAATTTCTGTGGGACCACTTGCAGTGACACACTTTCCAGGAGGAACATGCTTATAAAAACCTTCCTCTTGATTATTAATTCCATTGTGGCCTATTGATCCATGCTGTTCTTTTACCCCAACATAATGCCTTGCACTGTTAAGGGCACAGTAGAATCAACAGATTATTAAAGATTACTACATGAGAGGTACAGGAAAATTGAGTTTTCCAGCAGATTTTGCTGTGCCCAGTGTTTTACCCAGAATTAGCACCTGTATTACTCTTGCTTTTTAAAAACTAAGCAGAAATTCCTCTGGCACAAATGATACTGCCAACAGTTTCCTGTGAAACAACAATGGTTTCATACAACACCTTTCTGACCCCTCCTGGTGCTCCACTCTTAAAGTAATAACCACCACAGAGACAGTGTAAAAGAAAGTTGACAACTATAAAAGGAAACAATGAACTGGTACAAATACATTGAGGAAAAAATGAGTTCAAGTCAAAGTTTCACTTGAGGCCAAACAAACACACACAAGTTTGCAGGCAAGCTCCAGACAAGCATCCAAATGCAACGCTAATTTCACAACTGGAAGGTGGGAAGGTGTTGGACTTGAGGGACTACTCAATGAGATAATAGAAACCTTGCTACAGAGCATTCTTATATTACCCACTAAGCACACAGGCAACAGCTCCTGTGTGCCTCCTGTCAGGTATTTGGGTACGATCACCAGACACTCGATAAATGACAGCCATCACCCTTCCCCAGGAGAAGCACGCAGTAATTTCGTTACCAAGAGTGATATGTAAAGCAGCAGGCTGTACTTGCAGCCAGGCCTTCTGGGCACCCAGAGCTTTGGAAAAGTTTCCTGGTGCTTTATCTGCCTGTGCAATCTGTCTGCATTTATGGGCAGCTCTTGCTTCCCTCTCTCCTGGGGAAGGGTGAGGTTAACTTAAAACACATTACTACAGTCCTCATCCTACTCCTCGGCAATGGTACATCTCAGTCTCCCATTCCTTCAGTCACATGCAGCTGAGCTAAAGAGATTTATGTCTCTCCCAAATAGTACAATAGAAATACCAATAAAGATGCTGCAACAGTTGCCATAACAACTGCCTCTAACTGGAACAGGAGTAAGGAATACAATTTATTTTTGTCTACAAACTAACAATGTGTTCATTATTGCTAAGCAGACCCTTGTAAAGACCTGAATTCTTTTAAAGCTGTTACCATTGAGGATGTATTTTAGATCTGCCTTTTACCCTTCAGAATAATAACAATTCTAATTAATACCTTAGATTCTGGTATATGCCTCTCCAACTTCCTGCCCACATACAAAGCCCAAGATTTTTTTCAACAAAATTACTGAAATAGCGATAACATCAGCTTGTCTGTAGAAAACATCACATGTACTTCACAGGTAGTTTGAGTCCATGTTTGTCTCAAAGATAAGTTCTAGTGATCAGCACAAGGCAACAGTGACCACAGAGATCAAAATATTTTTCTATATCTCATTATTGACCAGTCTATAAAAAGGCGACAGGGGCTCAATTTTACATATGCTGTCATTTTTGAAGACTACACTTTTCAGAGATTCACTTGTTTCCAATCCACTCTACACAAACAGGGAAAGCTACCACAGCAGCTGGTTTGGCCTGAAACACCTGCTAGTGACCAGGAAGGGAGAACCATGTACAGCTGTGGCTGCAGACACTTGTAAAGGGCCAGAAAGAGAACAGTGAAGCACAGATTTGACACCCCTGTGTGTCTTGCACCCTTTGGCAACAACGCTTTTTCTATTCCAAGTGCAGCACCTTACATAAGATACGTGGAGTGACAGACTCATAGATCAGAAAATAATTCACAAATCTTAAGGTACGAGAGATTCTCCAATTGTTCAGCCTTACCTCTTGCCTAACAAGGCAGAGTGCTGAGGGTACAGAGAGCATAAGATAGGAAGTCCACTTTAAGGTGAAAAACTTCTAGCATATGGGAGTGTGTGGTGGAGAGAGGAACTGCACACAGATGTTTGCAAAGTCTTGGAAGAACGTAACATGTTTAATAGCTGGTCACAGAGAAATCAAGCTAGCACAGCATTCTGGTTATTTATTATGTTGTTTAAAGCCCCAAATGCAATTTTCTGTAATTATCTTGCAGATATTTTTAGTGCTGCACTCTTTCTATTCATAGCATCTTAGGAAACAAGTAATTTCATGTCCCCTAGAAACTGCAAGCACCATAGCCACTGGCTATGCACAGTGGGGATCCATCTGGTTTTTCCAGCTGTTACTGGTAATAGTAAATGTCACAGTCCTGCAAATATCCATTTTGACATCTTGGTAATTTGGGGCCAGCCCTGCTCCCCCACTCCCATAAATGCTCAGATAACTTGGCACCAGTGCTGCCATTCCTCACGCAATAGAACAGCATTTTCATTTCTTAATGTTTTCTGAAAACTGGTAATTTTACACAGCCTATGCATTCAAGTATAACTTCCTCTAGGAGAAATTCCCCAACAATTCACCCCAAGGAATTGTTTTATGGGATATATTATAACTTATCACTGTATATATTTACATAAAGTAACTGCTGTATCCAGGGAATCATTTGCAAATGCGTGTGAAGAGACAGCTCTACAGCCTGTGTGAGCCATCATTTCCTACAAAACCCTGTTCCCAGCAGCCAATCTGATGGACACCGAGAGCTGATAAAAGGTTCCTTAGCTTGTCTGGATTTAGTCTGGCTGCTGTCCAAGGTGCATTCACAGGCCAGATTGCTTGTGCTATTGCCTGCTACACCAAGAGCACTGCACTTCTGTGAGCTGTAGCCACTGAGCATCCAAAATTATCTGCTTCTAAGTACTGCTCTGTAGTGATGCATTCAGACCACCAAAGTCAACATTATTTCCAGCTCTTTCATCACATTTTTATGAATAAGCAATACACAAATTGTTGTTCTGAGTTTTCCTAAGGACAAACTGGGCAAGAACCCAGGTTGGATGTGAGGATTCCATCTCTAATGATATTACATAATTATGTCTCTAATGATGTTATAAAATTATAAGATGAAGCATTATAGCTATTTGAACTTGGCAATCATTTACCTTTTCAGAGCTGATACCTTGCAATTGCTGATCATTTTGTCACAGCAGCAATTTCACCAGAAGACTAGACTAAATTTTATACTATTATAATGAAGTATTTACATCTACCATAAAAATAAAAATAAAATACTATTTACCAGACCAAAAAAAGGGCACATGTCAATGTTTCAACTTTGGAATTAAGAGACTGGATATATTTAGGCAGGGGGAAGAAAAATAAAAAAGGAAAAAACACCTTTTTAATATTTTCTTTCCAAAATTAAGACTGTTCATAAAACAGCAATATTATATGACATTATATGGTTTAAAGTATTTCTGGAGAAGCACTAATTAGGTCTCAGAGTTTAAAAATAAATAAATAAATGTACAATACATTATCAAACTCATTATTTTGAATTCCTTCTCAGACCTTGACAGGTGCTTAAGCCCCTTGACTTTTTAGACACTCTTTTCTACTGGCCAAAATTGCTTTGCAGGCTTTCAGTGAAACAAACTTCTGACACTTGCAGGTGTTGGTATGTGGAAATTGTTAGTCTACAAGGAGTTTCAGGGAAATTGTAATGAAAAATGCAGTAAAAGTTACAATAGTACACTAGGAAAAGAAAAATTTGGACTATTTCAAAGGACCTGAAGTGTTGAATTTCAGTGATTAGTGGATTAAACACTGAATCCTGCCATGACCCAGGTTTTGCTTAGCACATGCTCATCTTTGTAGAAAGAAAAATGTCTCTGCTGCACCTGGCTCCTATTTTTAGCTTCAGCCTCACCAAAAAATTATTCAGTACAGAAGTATGGGATGTAATTCCTGAAGATGTAACTGGTTATGTTCCCTGAACCCTCATATAAGTTCAGTCACTACTCAAAAACAGTAGGATGAGAAGGTGTGCCTGCTTTCCCTTTTGTCAGCAGTTAACACTACTCACACTGAAGTGGCAGTTACATTAAATAACCTTGTTTTCCCAGGAATAAAAGCCCATTTTTCCCAACTTTCAGGGGAATAACTTTCCGAAACAACACCTTTTTGAAGTAGTCTGGCAAGGGTTTTCCTCTTTTCAGTGTACTTTATCACAGTGTTTCTGAGTTATTGCAGTGGAACTGTACTTCATGAAGAAAAATTGGAGCTACTGCTGCCACCACCCCTGGTAACCCACAGGAGCTTGGTGCAGCACTTTATCACAAGTCAAAGGTTTCAGGGGACCCACTTTAAACACACCAGCAGCATGTTCCTGTTGTTACCATGCCAAAACATCTGTTCATCAACATTACTGATATCCTGCAAACAACACAAGCTAGATAAAAGATACTTTGGTGCTGGCAGGTGGAGTGCTGTGTGAGAGATGTGGAAACTTCTCAGATGGTCTTTTTACAAAGGCTAATTTTGCCCAGAGAAACAAAAATCCATGCTGAGGGAAATTCCACTCTCAGTTACACTATGGCTAATTTCCCCTCTTTCTATTGACTCTGAGTGTTCTCAGTTCGGATCATCTGGACATCTTGTAAGGCCCTTTGAACAACTGACCTCACAGTGCTTGTCAGTCATCATATTTAACCTCAGTCATGATTGGAGTGGCTACTATGCTGTGCATACAATACCTTTTAAGTGAGCATTTAATAACTTCTTTTCCCCTCCCATTCCAGTTAGATGTTTGGCTTCGATTTCTATATGAACATCTTGAAACAATAGTACTAAAATTGCTGAATTTGCAGTTTCTTTACCATACAGGGGGTAGTTGTCACATAAAAATAAAACTGTGAAGAATTTCACAGAATAAATCAGTATCACTTCTAAGGCAAGCGTGGATCATATCCTCAGCACACATCTAGTTCCCTGTCAAGTAACTTAAGTATAGCAAAGGACATAATAATTAATTAACAAAATTGATATTTAAAATAGAAATCATCCTGCATCCTTATCATGCAAGAAGATGCAAAGCAGAAACATCTTCAAAAAACATCATATGACCTACAACTTGAATAAGCTCACTGATAGGGCCCCTCTTGTTGGAGGATTTCGAAACTCTTTGCAGATTAAATGCCTTTGAGTTACATCATTAGTCTTGCCATTTGGCAGAGGAGATAAGCAGCTTCCCCCAGGTCACATGCAACAGCAAATCTCTACCACCAGAAGCCAGTGAAACATTTTCAGAGGCCAAAATGGCTGCTGTGTCCAAATACCATTTGTGCATCTGAGTATCTTCATCAGTAATGCTCACCACCTACTTATACCAGTGCTTTAAAATTCTGCCTAAATAATTTATTAGTACTTATAACATTCCCATGAAATAGGTAACTAATTTATTTCTATTGTACAAGTTAAAATGAGGCATAAAGAAATACTTTGTCCAGCAATCTATGAACTAGTCCAGTATAAGAAATTACTAGACTGTGATTTTTGAAGTGTATGTTCATTTTAAATCACTATGAAGACCCTACCCTACTATTTTAATACTCCCTTCAAACATATGTGTGCTGAGTTTCATCTACAAGCACTGAAACACGATTTTAAGAAAAAAAAAATCGTCATGGTAATCCATCTGACTACTAAAATACATGCATACTGTATTATGCAGCTAGAAACATTAATAAAATTATACTTTGCTAGGATAAGAGGCAGAGAAGTTCATCCAAATCCACTGCACTGGGAAAAAAGGGAAGCAGTACAGAATGATTTTATACTTTGCTGTTAATGGGAATTAGAACCAGACAGGAGTATAGCACTAATATTTAGCAAGTTCCTCCTTGAGAACACAGAAATATGTTCCCTAAACAGGTTTTTCTTTGTTTTTTTGCAGGGAGACGGGGATGTGGCAGTAAGGTGTGGGAGTAAGGCAGCAGAAAGAATAAAGAAACAAAGTTGCATGCTTGTATGTTTTGGGGGATTTTTTTTTATATTGCCTTTTTAAATTTTTTCTCTCCTAGAGCTAACACAGCAGACAAAAGCTTTTAAATTATATAAGAAGCACATGAAAGCTGGATTTGCACTGCAGACAGCTCAAGTTCTGGGTAGCTCCCACTCATCCCATGCCCTCCTGGCACTGTGAGCCAGCACTGCTTTGTCACAGGGAGACTGTGAAGAACTGACAGAGGAGCTCTGCTGGGAAAGTGGGATTTACATGAGAAACACGGATCTGGAGAGTTCTGGTACTTTTCAGAAGTGACAGTGGTGTATTACTTGTTGAATTTTGTCTTCTCAGGGCATTCAGTCCGAGGAAAAACGCTTCTAACAAATATTATTGCAATACCACTCACAGAACACCCACTCTTCTACAAGTACAGGAGGAGTCATCATCCTTGCTCTGAGGAATTCACAATTTGTAAGGCACATAAAAGCTGAGGGAAAGAATAGCACAGGAACAGAGAATGAAGGGCACTGGCTGATCTCAGGAATTCTATGCATGCAGGCAGGCAAACACATGCACAGGCAAAAATCATCCCTGCACTTACACTTCTAAATAACTTCTATCACCTGGGAAATGGAATAAAAACAGAGGAGTATATCCAGCCAAGATGGTAACAAAAAAATGTACCTTTGGGAAGACGTTTCAGATTCAAAAAGAAAGCAAATTATGATTGTAGCAGCCTGCCAAGAAAACAGTAGTGGTTCTACTGAATGTAAGGAGGACTAGCAGAGATAAAGCTGACAGCACCAGCCTGACAGAATCTAGAGGCACTTGTGCATTAACAAGTCTTTATCCTGAGAAAGCCAGGCTGCAATACAAACACACCACCAGCATTAAACCAGGATGAGCAATTCAGGTACTGGCATGATCAAAAGGAAATTATTTTTCTCAGAGTAGGCCTTTGGAAGAAAAGGTTATTTGTGTCTGCCGCAATGGGGTGACAGGCCAGAGGATGAAGTGAAAGAGAGCTTGGATTAAAGTTCTCTGGTTTCTAGGGATACAGGAGAAAGAGGTTTTGTGGGGTTAGGGTTCTTTTTTAAAGATTAAAAACTGACAAGATGCCACTGGTTCTAAAAATAAAAGATTCGTTTTTCCCTCTGGTTAAAGCCTGACTTCAAGTTCCTTTCTGTTTAAACTTGCCCCAAGACTACCTGAATTCTGGGCTTCTGGCCCCAGTTCATGTATTTGCATTTGTACTGGGCTCGATAATCAGCTGAAAAATAGAACAGCAATGTGAAGAATGTTGGCCAAGAATGCACTAAATTGATGGGAAAAAATGTAAAGAAAATGTAAAGGAGCTGGAGGTGAGTCAAGGGGAGTAAATAATGGAGCAACTACAGGAACACATGAGCTGCTTGTCCCAAAGAACAAGTGAGGCAGGAGCTCAAGGTGAGGGATTGCACACAGAAATCTGAGAGCTGATGGTGTTCATCTGTGAGAAAAGAACAAGGTTTTGAGGGGGAGAATGGCTGTCCAGGCTATAGGAAACATATAAACACGATTTTTAAATGTTCAAAAGAAAATAAGTAATAAATAAATGTAGTTCAAAATCTACTTTATACCACTTTGTACAGTTCTAAGTGCTAAGAGAGGACTTTCTAAGAGACAACTTTGTGCTCCCCAAACAAAATGAAATATCTGACTAGTTTTTTTTGTCTATACACAATTACTAACATGCAAAGATATGATAGGACTGAAGGGGAAAAAAACAAACCTCAAAAAATAAATCAAGAGCATAACCACAGTGCCATGGTCCACTCATCCCTCATTTTCCCATATGTACAGATCCCTAGTAAGTCACTGAAAAAAAGAAAGCATACAGAATTTGAAAACCTACTCACCTACAAGCTTAGATGTTGTACTTTTCTGTGTCTTGAAAGCAATTGCTTGTTATTATCCTGAAAAATAAAAAATGCAGGTACAACTAAGCAACAGTATGTTCTGACACATAATTATAGCATGGCACAATACAGTGTCCCAGGCACCATCAAATGTCTGTTGACATAAAAATATACAACTGCAGATTCTTAAATCATACAATATCAATAGCAGTCCAATAAGAATTAGTACAAAGGCATTGATGTTTTTCTGATGGATTATTTTCCCCGGGGTGATACAATAAACAGTGACTGGGGTACATAATCTTAACTCTGTTATAAAAACTAGGTTCATGCAGTTTAATTCCCATAAGGATAATGTTGAATCCCAGCCCTAATAATTAGAAAATACAAAGCTAAAATGGGTTTCAATATTCTTTTTCATGTTTTCTGTTGTTGCCTGCCCCAGGAAGCCAGAGAAGCAGAGTTTACAAGTACCACACATTCTCATTTGTTATGCTGTTCTGCACAGCCATGAAACAGCTACAAGATAAGAATTCCACATTCAGATTGTACTGTCAGTAAATAGCCTTTTTCATTCCTTTTGGAAAGGTTTGCCAAGCTCTCTGGGATCAAAAGTGGTACCATTAGAAGATTGAAGGGAGAGTATGGAGAAATAAACAGAAAATTCAGTCATTTTCCAGCCTGGCCTACCATAAAGAACATTAATAGACTTCTGTCAAAATTATTGTATTGCTTATACCCCACCATAACCCCTCCAAACTACAGTGGTGGTACAGGTGCCATCTAATGTCAGAAACAGGAGCAAATACATGGCCACAGTTTCTACCAAAGACTATATGTGACCTCAAACATGGTACAAGACTTATCTTAAGCCCAGCTCCCATATCTTAAAGAGAGATTTAAAAGATCTCTCTCATGGTTTTGAAAATGAATCAAATACAGTTCCCATAGGGTTGGTGGATGATTGATCACCACATTTTGAAACATCTCCAGGGATTAAACTGGTGACCTGCAGAACAGACTGCAAGTTTACCAACTGAACTCAGGAATAGTTTCTATTACTAGGATCTTTAATAGAGCCATAATCCATGACCAAACTCTGTATATCAATGCAAGCTGCAGTTCTTGTGCTCTTTTCTGGCTAGGAACTGCAGAGGAACATAAATAAGGCAAGGACAGAAAAACTGATTGTGAATGTGCCTGATTTTTTTTTTTTAATCATTGTTATGGGATGAAGACAATCTACCTGTGGAATGAATTCTGTCTTCTGCAGTGTTTACCATCTCCCAAGTAGTGTGATCTTCCAGTTACCACTGGTACTGGTTTCTTCAAAGTGTTCTTTTGATGTATAGAAATACCCATTCCTCTCTATGTGAAAAATCTAAAGTCTTCAAAGAATCATCCTTATCAGCACTTGTCAGTCTGACTCAGTCCATTCAAACCTGCCTTGGCCTGTCTGGATTTACAAGGACCTTCTTGCAAAGAAATTATTTACTCTTGCTTCCCTCCACTGTTGAGGGAAATGGGATTCTCATTCATAATTACTGATCTTTGAACTGCAGCTTTTCACAGCTCCCTGGACTCAGAAGATAAGCCAAATGCTTTCTCCTGCCCTGGAAGAACTCAAGTTTTGCAACTCAGTGCAATCCTAACTAGGACAAGCATCAACAACACAAACGTGTAAAGCATTACAAACCTCCAGGAAAAAAGCATGTGTGACTTACAGGTGTGACACGTGGGAATTACCTTGTTTTAGTCCAAGACTGTCCATAAACAACTCCCTGGAGTTCTCTAGCAGGGATCCAGCGGTGGTCCCAGGACAGAAGCTCACTCAGCCAGCTCAGTGTGTTTGTTGGACTGTGCCCACTTTCCAGGGTTGTCTCTCTAACACAGTGTGCCCAACAGGAATTCTAGCTCTAGAAAACCAAGGTGGAAGAGCAACTTTCCCCTCCCAGCTTTTGTATAGTGAATAATTTGGCATTAGACAGCTCTTGTTTCACTTAGGAAAGGTAATTGCAGGAATGAAGGGAGACAGAACAGAATCAAAAGACAGATAGTGAAACTGTAACTCTGAATTTATTATTTAGGCAAACCCACACTTGAAAATGGAATGCAAGTTTTACTTGAATATTATCTCCTGTCTGTCTACTAGTTAGCAAGGTTATAATAGCAATCAAACTCCCTGACTGAAAGGGGCCAAAGACAAACCTTTCTGAATTACAGTGTATTATACAGGCAATGCATATGACTCTGGATACAATAAAGCTTGCCTGCATCTGACAAACCGCAGGTTTTTCCAAAATAAAATGCCAGATCGCACATACAAACAAGCATCTTAAAAGCAAACATTATTTATTGTTACGTTAGAAGGGGTTTTATATTTGTAGTCAGACCTTTACCATGGTCCCTTAATTTAATGTTTCAAGTGAGGGGAAAAAAATTAGGTAGAATAAAGGTACAAAAATGGAGCACTTAAACCCCAGAAATTTACTAGCCTTAAAATGCCCACTGGATATATCAGCTGTGCCACAGTAGAGAGAGATTTACACATTCTGAGGGAACGATTGAGTCGAAAAACTTTGGCACAGGTAGACTTTACTTACTTTACTTGATCCCAGGTAGAGAATACTCATGTAAATAAAGATTCTACAGCTGCCTCCCTTAAAAACTTGATGTTCAAATATGGATCAGAAACATAGCACACAAACTAAATGTTGAACACTCATTAGGAAAATCTGGTTCTGTAGGTACCAGCTGTCCTATTTTGATGAGGCATGGATAAAGCATCCCAAGGCTCATCTGAGTGTCCTGAGTTAGATGTCTCAGCACAATGAAGTCTTTTTTACCTGCACATTTTACCATGGCCCTTTTACTGCCAAGGAGTAGCTAGGCTTTTGACAAAATCTAAAACACATGCCAGAGGGGTAAGAAGACAAATACTGTTTAACAGCAGTTGTGGTTTGTATCACACTCATCTAAAAGAAAACACATCTTAAAATTTGTTCTCTTTTTTTGTACCCATCAAACCCACTGAAATATGTGGAAATGCTCTGCTTTAGACAAAAGGCACGTTAATGAACTTTGTGTTTTACTTCAGTTCACTGAAATGGCCTGCCAAGGGTTCTAGCAAGGTATTTTCTCTGAGACTTTATTACATACAGGGAAATCTGACACACTGCAGCCAAGAAACATCTCTGGAATATCAGATGTAATCAGGACAGAAGGGGAGCTGGATGCATCTGACTGGTGTCTACAGGATTATTCATCTGCACACAGGATCTTAGGATGAACTTGGTCTTTGTTGGCTCCCTGCTATCCTTGCTGACATTACCAGCTAGAGAGAAAAATCTTCAAAGTGCAGGGTTTCATTACCTTTTTTCCCTAGGATTCATCTTACTTACTCCCTCTTGAGAAAGCCTTTTTGTTCATACAACATACTTGAATGATGCCATGGACAGGAAGTGCTGTAGAATTCCATCTACTGAAATCTAGTGATTTCAGAGTTCACAAGTAGGCATTTGAATATTCTAAAGCTGAGCAAACTGAGGTATGGGATGAACAGTAAGTGCCAGTTCTGGGCTTTCCATTGTAAGCAGCTCATAAAACAGTTCTACCTGAAGTACAGAGCATCATTCTTCAAAGATACTTTCTCCATTTATAGCTGTGCACTTGGAGTATAATCTCCAGCAGCACATTTATCTGCTTTTTAAATTCAAATACCAGTGACTGATTTTCTTTCTTTTTTTTCCTCTAAGTGAAGTTTCAGAAAGGAATTATTTGGGCATGATAAATGCTTGATGAACTCATCAATAGTAACAGTTATTTGAAAGCTATTGCTTTTATGGAGAGAAATAATCTAATCTCTTTTCCCTTTGAGATGCACTGACAGCAATACAGCTCTGTCATGTGAAAGAAGGAACTTCCCAATTCCACCTCAGAAATAGCTTTCATGTTGATATGTACTATTTGGGTAATTTTACTAAGAAGAAAAATCATAAGAAGTGGAACAATGCAAACCTAATCAACACAAATGCCTACTAAATGAAAAGCAAACCTCAGTTAAAAACCAATAGCAGTTTGGTTTGGAGAGAAAATGTTCTTAGTCGCCTTGTGTTAGGGAAATTGTTAGCAACATGACACACTGATGCAGATGAGCTACTCATTGTCACCAAATTTTTAAGTACAAACAGGCTTTTGTGCCTGAGAAATTAGGTGACAATCAGAATCAGCTGTATGTTCTCATGACTGTCACCAAAGAAACGACCAGATTTCATTTGTCCAATTGGAGGCTCAGAAAAACAACCTGGAAATTGGTCTTGAGGACCTGTCAACTTTGAATGATTAGTTAACCAGTAAAAGAGATAAACACAGTTCAGAATTAATATAAAACAACTAAGTATAAACACAATTCAGAATTAATATTAAAAATTGAAGTATTTTTCTAATAATTTTCTCTTCTTTCCATGTTAATAACCCATGGCAAAGTGCAGTAATATAATGTTTACATAGAAACTGGCTAAACAATTGCTGGAATGCTTTGATCTTAAAATTTCCAGATGTTTGTTTGAATGATTTATGCAAATAAACATTTCCTGCTAAATACAGTCTTGTCCTCCACAGTCTTCTTGAATGAAAATCAGAAAGGAGAAATTGGCTGGTTAATAAGAAGCTTCCTGTCATCAGACAGGATTTCCTTCAGCAGAAGTAACAGCCTTTATTAATAAAGAATTGAAAGGTACCCCCCAGAATCTTTTCTGTAGTGAGCTTGTTCTCACAATATATATGACATATATATGTGACATATATTTTTTTCAATCTTTTTAATTGTCTTGTGTTCCATCCAGAAAACAGGAATGTGATAGGGAAGGTTTTGAAGTAAATTCCAGCAATTTATTATTTAACTGCCTAAGAGCTAATTCTCAAGACCAGAGTTCTTCAGTTTAGATTTACAGTACAGTGGTGAACCTAAGGATAAAATAAAAGCACGCTCTCCCATTTTGGAGTCATTTGTCAAACACAATGTGCTGATAGGGGACCTCCAAAAGGAATTGTCAAAACTCCCTGGACTTCATCCATGTGCTCTCAATATCTCAATTTTCCAGACCTACAAGTTGTTTTTAAAAAAGAGAAGAGAGGAGGAAAACAAAAATAGTACTTTTCTACCATGCAAAGTTTTATCCTTATTTAGGTTATAATTTGAAAAACAGAACTCAGTGTTCTAAGTAATAGAGTAACAGATGGAAGTGTTAAAAAACCAAAAAAAACCCCATGAAGAATTAACAATATAATATAAGCTTTGGCCTGACCCAACTTTGCCAGCCTTGTCATTGCTGAACTGGAAAATCCTCTTATAAGCTCAGCTTGAGCAGAATTTATGTTGATTTCACATGTGTTTTACTTGAGGAGACTGCATATTCCTCCTCTCCACAAGGTTAGAAATCCACTGCAATGACTTCCAGAGCAGTCACCAAGCTTGGAAGATTTCACTGTAAGTGAAATTCACCCTTACATTAAAAAGAATAATAATCTTCCTTGATAATAGGATGTTTAAAGTCTTAGTCATTGCTTGATGAGAGGTAATAGGTGCTAAGCAATTTCAAAAACAGGCTTCTAGTGTACCTTTCTCAAGTGAAGGGTAAATTGCCCTGATTTCTTGGCTCCCATCTCCTGTCTGCTTTTTGGTTTGGATTTTTTTCTGTGTAAAGGATATAAAGACAAAACTGGGTCTAGTGTGAGTTTTATTTCAAGCAACATTAGTAATGGAAGAGGCAATGTTTCCTTGACTTAAAGATGCCATAGGCAAGAATAGACAAACTTTAAGACATGCAAGTCCCTCACCAGGTGTGTTTGGGATATGTTTGAGAGAAGAGATAATAAGAAAGTGAAAAACATGAGAACAAAAATGAAAGGAAGAGAGGAGTAAGGCAAACATTACAGTCCTTCCAGATGTTAAAAAAATCCATTAGTAGCTCATTTTCCCTATCACACAATAAGCTTGGTTCATTCAGGAAAATTGAAAAGAACTGAAAGAACAGAGAACTGAAGCTTGACATTCCAACGAGTGAAGAGCATTTCCCACATCAGAAATAAACTTCTGAGCTCTAGTGGATGAAGAGAGAAAAGGGACACAACAGAGAAGTCAGCTCTTTGCTGGAGCTGCTTCGTGCAGCTGACAGAGGATCAACCCAGTTCTTGCCCTTTTCCAGAAAAAGAAACTCAGTGTGTACACTTGTAGGGGGTAATTCATGCCACATGCCTTACTTTTGGCATTTCCAATCCTCCCTGAGGAAAAGAGTGTCAAGTGTGAACATATTTCCCTTGCCATTTAGCAGAGCTCTTCATCACGGGCTCTATAGCTTGTCTTCCATATCACCCAGGAATTCTATCATCATCATTATTGTTTGCAAAATTTCCATTTCTCTTCACCTAATGCCACAATTCTCTCTTGATATGCCTATGAATCAGATACTTAAATTTGCCTTTTAGCCTTTGGAAAAAATGTCTCACCTGTGAAGCTCTTTGAAGCCTCAGCATACAAAAACCCTGATTGTCACCCTGATGTTCTGCGCCCTTCATACAGAAGTGAGCCTTTCACCCATCAGTATCATTTGCCACTTGCTTTTTAACGTGTCCAAAACTCTGCAGCTGGACTAATGACAGATCAAATCAATGGAATAATCACAGGAACATCTCACTTCTGTCTTCTGCTGTGTTCTGTCACCTTCTTAGCTCCTCAGGCAGCATAAATGTGGCATCAGTTGACCACTATCATCTATGACTGGGCTCACTAATTTCAAATACAGTGTAAAAAATTATTCTGTACAGATATGCAGTAAAATAATTATCAAATTTTTTTTCCTCTTTAGTTTCCAGATAAAGAATAGCAGATACAGTGCAATAAACTAATTTGCTGGGATTCATGAAAAACAACACTATCTCATATAGGGCATAAATAGCTTTTTATGCAGTTTTTTCCCCTATAAATTCAATAGGAATATATCAAATAGGACAGCCTCAAATTTCATTTAGATTTTGCTAGAGGAATCTTAAGGAACACTGTTTTACCGCAGAGTATAGGCACTCCTGCTCCATAGACAGAACACAACTGCAGCCTTCATCTTTGAATTCTCTGGACTTTATTTCAGGGAATCTCTATCAAAAAATGGGCAATTTAGTGCTTATTCCAAATTAAGTAAAAAGTTGTGAATTCATCAGTATGCGTGGGTCTTAGTTAAGCACATACTCTTGTGCACTTCACTAGAAGTTATACAATGTATTTAAGCCTGCATTCATGGGGGTCTAAGAATCACCAAGCCTTAAAACTTTAGTTAATAATCTTTTATGCAGATAAAAATCAGATTTGGGACTTCACTCACAGCTTAAGAAGAATCAAATGATGATTTAACCGAGTAGTTCCAGAACTTTCCAGAAACAGTCAATCCAATGAATGTCAAAATTGTAGGATTTTAATCATGTGTATCTGTTCTCATGACAGATGATTGCATGTGTGGTAATGTAGGAGAAGTACCCTTTTTTGTCTACACCTCAAGACAATATTTGGTTACGGTGTGGCACGAGTGTTTCCAGAATATCTAAGTTAATACAAAAGGTAAAAACCTGTTCCACTGTGTACTGGAAAAGTCTGTCCACCAAAAATCCTACTGTTTCTAGCAGAACTAGGATATCATCCTGGCATCCACCATCCTGGCTTAGCACATGTTAACATAGTGTGCATGCCTGCAGTAATCCTTTGAAAATAAATGCCACTGGACAGAAAAGTACTAAGCTTACCCAAAAAGCAGCAAGCAAAAGTGAGCCATTGTGAGATATGCTGTAGTTAGGGATCTGTGGTGCTGCAGTTCCAGGGTTTTTGTGGCTCTGGAGACCATATCAGAGGGTAATACTGTGGTGGATATTCAGGGGAGAAAACACACAAAGATGAGTCCCAGCAAAAGAGACAGACAGATAACACTGCAATACCCAGCCAAAAGCCTTCTAAATTTAAAACATTTTTAAACAAGATATGAAAAGCTATTCATTGGTATAACTTCTCTGGCTTCTACATATTTAGATGAGATTTCCCCACATGTTTTATATTTGTTATTTAATAATTTAAAAATAATAGATAAGAGAACACAATGAAAATTTGCTATTTCAAAGCTGAGACTAAAATAAAATCCATCTTACCACAGGGAATGATGAAATGTGAAATATCAAGGGAGCTTACAGAGTGGAAGGATCCTAGGGTTTCTGTTTGGCCTTCTCCGTGCTTTAGCAATAACTACTTGCATTCAAGGGTAGTAGAGGGCAGTAAGGAAAAGAAATGGTGGATACATGAAAAGCTAGCAAAGCAAAAAGAACTCTTATTCAGAAAAATCTGAAGGAAATAAATCAACCTTCACTTTCATGCTACTGTGTGAATATATCTGTGTGTGTATATATAAATACATAGATGTTTTCAGTGTGTAATTCTGAAAGAACTGGGTGAGGGAAGACACATGTCTTAGGTTATAAACGCAAAATATGGCTGGGGGTGTGCATTCTATTGCCATCAGTTAGAGGTGGGGCAGTTGTCTTCTGTTAATTGGGCCACATATTAAAATCAGGTAGGGCAGTTTTCTTTATCTTTTCCACAACCAATCCTCCCTCAGGGAAATACCTTCTGTTAATGGGCCATTGAGCCTCACTGCATAACTGATAAAATTACATCATCCCACTGTGAGATGCTCTGCCCAGGGGGAGGAGCCAAGCATTCCTACCTAGATATAATTTGAGATTGAGAACACCACAGGCAGCCTTTTCCCACTGGATTCCCAGAGGAGCAGCTTTCTTCTCCACTGGATTCCCAGAAGAAGACCAGACCCATCTACACCACCACTGGACCTTCAGAGGAAAACTACACCCTTCTACAGGATCACTGCTTCAACAGAACCACATCTGCCACTCCAGAAGTACTGCAGCCACCATTTAATCGGACTGATACCAACACCCTGACCAACAAGGTGTCAGGTGGTATTCTGACTCTGTCAGTGGTTTCGTTTTTTGTACTATTGCATTTATATTTTTAATTTCTTAGTAAAAATCTGTTATTCCTATTCCCATATCTTTGCCTGAGAACCCCTAAATTTCAAAATTATAATAATTCGGAGGGAGAAGGTTTACATTTCAAGGGAGGCTCCTGCCTTCCTTAGCAGACACCTGTCTTTTCAGACCAAGACAACATGAAATACATTTAATCCTAAATGTTTGCTTATATAAAGCGACAAGATGTCAAGGGTTTATTTACTGAAGTTTCTTTCACTGGCATTCTTAATGTTTATTATTAAATTTTAAAATCATGTGCTTTGTTTCTATTCATTCTTTAGCCTGACCTTCCTAGAATGACCAAGCTGATATTGTGATTAATGAGCCAATTATTTTCATCTGAGACATGGAACAAAACAAATAGCCTATTCCACTCCAATTTACCTTTTTAAAAAATAGTGCCCCGCCTCCTTTTTTTAACCACTGAAATTTTATGATATATTTCCTATGCAACTCATTCCCTAAGTTAACAGGATCTAAACAGGGCAGGCTAGAAATGTAGGGGTTTCATTACCTTTGCCATTAAAGCAAGATGGAAATACAACTTTACTGATCTGAAGTGAGAAATGTTCAGAAGGGAGGCTGACAGGAGTGCAGAAAGGAAGGAAATGTGCACTTGAAAACAGCCACACTCCCTACAACACTAAGTGAAGGTACCAGCTTTCTTCCCTTGTCTTCCTGAGGCATATTTTCACCATTTATTCCAGAAAATGTCCCTGAAGTATATATGAAAGGTATAGTTGCAACAAAAGAATATGAAAATTCTTTTTTATAAATAACTTCTAAGCCATGTGGGTGGACTGTACATTTGTAAAAGGAAGGAAATAAGGGAAAGAAAAACAACAACAGCAACAAACAAACAAACAAAAAACCCCCCAAAAAATCAACAACCTTGTGGGAAAAGCTTTCTCCATTCAAGGAGCACCACAGTTAAACAAATAAATAGACTGGGAAAGCATCAAGGGAAATCCATTATATTATACTCAATAGACAATTTAATAGCAATTATAGAAACTGTACAAGGACCGTGACTTCTAAACTACAGGTCCTGAGAATCTCCTGCCTCTGTGGACAGCTGCAAAACACCAGTTCCTTGTTCAGCTGTGGAGCCTTTGGCAATTTGGTGTCTGCCAGTGCTTGCTGCAAAAGAACCTCACTGCTGATGGCTGCAGACAGCAGCACACACAGCTCTGAGCCTACCTGTGATAAGGCACAATTTGATATGCACAGCAAACACTTCATTTTCCTTTAGCATTTCTCTTTCTTCAGGCTAGGAGTTTCATTTTTTTTTTTTTTTGACAGCTTATGAAAGACAGGAGAGAGAGGCACCTTAAAGGAAGTGGAGATAAGTTTGCAACTTCCAGTGCAAAAAAAGGACTTCTTTTACTCTGTGTACTGCTCTGGGTACCAGGCTCTCAGCAAAACACCCTCAAATAATGATGATGATAACCCTGTCCTGCAGCATTTCATTTGAGGATCTAGTTCTGTGCTCCTGTGGTGCCTTCCACTGGAAGATTTCCCTTTCCTCTATGACCTAATCACCAATATACTTGACAAGGATCAGCTTGACAAATACCCAAAAAAACACGATCTCAAAAAAAAACCACTGAAAAAAAAAGAGTGCCCAAGGTCACTCATCAAGTTTGTCAGAGCTAATAACAGAGTCACACTCAGCCTGAATTCCAGACAGACACAAAAGTTCCTTTCCTCATGCATCTAGTTCAGAGGATCCATAATCTGTTTGAGAAGCCAGTGCTGCTCTTTGCACTATGTCACAGATGGGAGACCAACACACTGAACAATCCCAGGTTCCTCAACACAGTGGATGCAAACCACATAGGGCACAAACTTTGGAATTCAGATATTCAAAGGGGTCATTTTCCCCATCTGTTTCAGAATGAAACAAATATTTTTCCCCTGTTCAGTGATGCAGATTGCTTGGACAGCAAATTAAAACATCCAACACCTTCCCGAATCAATTCCATACCTGCCTAGGTGGGGATACAGATACTTGGACCAGCAGTCAATCTCTTCCTGGTCTGAATAAACACCGATTCTAGAAAGTACTTAGAGTTTTAAGATTTTTGGTTGATAACTGCATCTGGATTATGCATCAGCCTACAAAGGATAAAGAATGCAAAGTTGCTGAAACATGTTTAAAAAAACCTGTATCTTACAGGAATATTTTTGCTACTGACACATACAACTAATTTTTTATGATGGATTTCCAATCTAATTCATTCCCTGAATTTATATGAATATTTTAGAATACAAAACTTAGGTTTGATGTGTCTTTTTTTCTTAGCATTTTATGAGAGTCCACTATCCTCAGACCCTGATCTCATACCAGTGGCTATGTAATCCCTAAGCAAAGCTTCATAATAGTGTTCAAGGAATTCTGTTGATTAATAGTTTTCCTTGTCAATTAATAATCAAGATCCTCTATATGCTACAGGCCAACCTGTCTTATTAATGTTTACTTTTGTCAGTGTATAAACAGTCATACTTCCTCCTAAAAGCTTGAGAAGCAAAAATATTTTATACTGAAAACAATAAAGATTCTAAAAAGCACACACACAGATAAGAGCAGTACCAAGGCACTCAAATATGTCCAGTGCTGAATGTAGAAGAACTTGCTACAGAATACTAAAATATAAAGGAAAATCCTCATAATCTTTGAAGTAGATTTTTTTTGATCTTTAACTGAAAGCAATTCTACTATTCTTTCTGATGAGCTGCAAAATCCTATAGCTGAAATCAGTCATGCATAGTCTTTAGGAAATGAGAAAAGAATAGTTTGAACTTTGGAATTCCATACAGAAATTAGAAGAGAAGTCATCTTAATGGAAAGTTACTTCTCAGGACGATTCTGTGCTCTAAATTAACACTGGCTTTTGAAAGGTTCTGGAGAAACCTGTGCCATTTCAGCAAGCACTAATTGATATTTACAGTGTCTCTGAATGGGGTTATCACCATTTCAAACAGCTCCAAAAGTCAGACAGATTGGGTACAAATTGAGGAAACCTTCTTTTCAGTACTTCTTTCTAGATGTAAATGAAGTTAAGTCTCTGAAATTGCTTCATTTTAAGAACTACAAAAATAAGAAAAATACTAGTAACTGTCTACACCACCACCAATACCGAAAACTATCCTGAATTTGAGAAAACCTCAAGGCAGTCTGCACCAGGCTGTCACAGACCACCTTTTAAAGGTTCCTTCATTCTCAAACTTTGCATAAAACTAAGACATTTACAACCTACTCCAAACATGGAAATCAAAGTGACCAAATTTTCAAAAGAAAATCTGAAGTCATTAGCAATTACTGAAAATTGTAACCACAGCTTTAAGTAAATAAGTGACCACTTCAGGGCACTCAATTACAGTTTGCTAAAATGCTAACAGATGTAGCCCTTTTCTTCACCGTTCTCTTCCACCTCCTGAACTCCTTGAAATGCACTAGCCGAACAAGAATTATTTTAAATCTCTTATTTTCTCTGTTCAGTATCTTTATTTTTTAGCACTCTTCCAGTATACAGAAAGAGCAAACATTTTGTTCTCAGCCCTTAAGTCTCTAATAACACTGCTTGTGTTTTATTTGAAAGAACAAAACACAAGTCAACAGTACCATGAAAACAAAAACAGACCAAACAAAAACCCCAACAAAAATGAAAAACTCAACCCAAATCAAACCCCCCCAGTTCTGAATTTCCATGCTCAATGACAAATAGAAAACCTATGAACATATTCTGGTGACAAGGATAGAATTTTAACACAGAATATAGCTTAAGAAAGAGGTAAGACAAAAGGGTATGGTGATTGATTCTGAGCTGCGTGAAAAGAAAAGAAAAATATTAGTAGCTGCCCAATAGACTTAAGAGTTTGACATAACATCACTGCTCTTGTATTAACAAGAACAAAAAATACATAATCACTGAAGCAGTACAGAATTTTCTTCAATAACTGCCTTTGTGTATTAGAAAAGGAGAAAACACTTAGAGCTTGAATGTATGGCAGAAGGTTGATAGGCAGAGACAAATGACAGCTAATGTATCTTTCAAAATTAAGTCCCAAAATAGAGAACTTAATTCTGCTGCAAGTAGTACAGACTATTTAATTTGTTCTAAAACAGGGCCCTTGCCATGCCAGCTTATTATCTGAGATGTGCCAGTGATGGTAGCACAGCCTTCCCAGGGGCTTGAGCTAGGAGCTCAGATCTTCAAAACCTGTTACATTCCTTACTTATGAACTGAACACTTTGATCAGCCAAGCCAGTTAGTCTTTCCTCCTCTCTATTTTCATTTTTCACCAAACTCTTGATAAAATTTTGTTTCAGACAGGTCTATAGAGTGATGTTATACTTAGGGCAATTCACTAAAGATTATTTTCTATGTTAATTTCAGAAACAGATAAAAATCAAATATAGTCCATCATTGAATTTTCCTGACAGTCCCTCTCTTCTCCCAGAAAGGCAAAAAACTACACTCTATAAAGATTAAACTAAATAACACATTCCCACACTCACTGGGAGAAAATACTCCTCATCTTTCAATTGACTAAGAGTATGTAGGAAATGGCATAAGCAAATTCGATACATAATATAAGCAGACAAATTTAGCTGCACATTCAGGTACATTTCTTGAGAAGAGTAGTAAAAGGCTTTTGTAAGCAGTTGGCAGATTTTCTATTTAATTTAGTGTTTCACAGGTGATGGGGTTAACTAACAGCATGACTGAAGCTTTGATCAGGTGGCAATCAATACTGCAATCAAAAACAGAATATATAAAACACAGAAAGAGAATGAAGTGTACAGACAAGTGCAGTCATTGCAAAATGTTCTACATCACATATGGAGTAAACAGGGTGTTCTGTAAGGCTCCAGGGATTTTTTAGTTATTTTATAATTCCACTTGTTCCTTAGAGAAAATGAGAAACTGTGGAGTTAAGTATATTTCAGAGGCAAGGGGCTGAGAAGAATTTCTCTCTTCCTAAAACCTTCCCCAGTGAGAAGCAGCAACTGTGGATACCCTTGTCTCAGACACCAAAAGTGGACTGGTTTTTGTAGTTGCCCATTTCTGAATAACAGCAGCACAAAAAGTCCAGTTTTAGTTTAACAAGAAACTGCTCAGTTGTTCTATTCATATTCAGAGATAAGGAAGTACAAAAGAGATATGAATTATAGTTACTTCTGTCTGTTATGCTGAGCTCTGTACAGCTCTTAGTGCCTGACAGAAATTATTAACAAAAAAGCCTTTCAATTTTGAAAATAAATACTCTGGATCTCAGCTGTGAATTTTAAGCTTCCAGCATTGTCAGTGTTTTTAGGATGGGGAAAGGACAGAAGGTGGAAGAAAAGAAGTTTCAGTTTGGTCTCCTGAAATGGGAAGACCATTTCTTTCCCAGCTATATGTGTGAGGGGATAAGTAGATTACAGATGTTTTGTGCTTTTTACCTCAGTGCAGCTTCTGGGAAAGCTTGCTCTGGCCCAAGAAAAATCATGGTAAGTGCATTTCCACTTCTTACATACTGAACAACGTTCTAATTGTCCTCATTTCCCTTTTCAGTGTCATAAGATTAAACAAAAAAATTCACAACTCCATAAGAAAACTGTATCTAAACTAACACAGCCACTGATTTGACTACCAGAGTGAATGTTATTACAATATTGACAAGGCATGATCCTCTTCATTACTGAGTTGGCAGTTTTATTGTAGTGTCAGAATTTAAAATGTGCTCTCACAGGTTAGCTCCAGCTGGAAATCAAGCCCCACACAGCTGCTCACTCACTCCACCACACTGGGATGGGAGAGAGAATCAAAAATGGTTTAATAAGCAAATAAAAAGCAGTGCAGTTGAGAAAAGCAAAACAAGGAATTCATTCCTGTCTTCCCATGGAAAGCCATCTCCAGGAAAGCAGGGCTCCATCATGTAACAGTGACTTGGTAAACCAAACACCATCACTCTGAATGTCCCCTGCCCACCTTCCTCCTTCTTCCCCCAGCTTTATACACTGAGCATGACCCCATCTGGTGTGGGACATCCCTTCGGTCAGCGGGGTCAGCTGATCCTGCTGTGCCTTGTCCCAGCCTCCTGTGCACCCCACTGTCCTCACTGGTGGGGTGGGGTAAGAGACACAAAAAGCCTTAATACTCCTCAGCAGCAACCAAAATACCCCTGTGCTACCAACTCTGTTTTCATTCAAAATCTAAAACAGAGCCCAGTGCCACCTACTGGGAAGAGAAGTAATTCCATCCCAGCCAAAACCAGCAAGTGTCCATTTTCCTCCTACAGATGACAGGCCCGCCAAAATCTTCAATCAGGGCTCAATTGTTACAGTCCTACAAGCCTTAGCTGCTGGAGTTGTTCCAGCTCTAAAAATTGAAATTCATTGCTGATGTGCTACAGCAGAGTAAGTCAATACACCATCCACTTCAGCACCTCATTTCCTCATTTAGAGATGCTCTACAGAAAGTGAACTTTCCTTCTGTCACATCCAAAGAAGTACACACTACATTGGACTGGAACGATACACATTGCACAGGACTGTGGCCCTTAGGCTGACCAGACGTACTAATGAAGACCCAGTACAAAGATTAAGGCAGGAATTTTGGCTCATAGAGTGTGGTGTTACAAGAAAAATTAAGAGCATTGGCAATGCCAAAGTTTCTATACTATTTGAAGTCAGACTGAAGAATCCACAGACTAATCTGAATATACCTGTGCCAAGTTTGCACCTAACTCAAGTTTTCTGTTGCTGGACCTAATTCTTAATCTTGTTGGATATGAAATCTATAACTCCACTAAAATGAATAAATAATTTTTTAAAATAGAAACCAAACTGTTCACTTGATTACAAATCTCAGTACTCAAACTCTAAGGTTGCTTAGAAAACTCAGTGCTTGAAATCCAGCCTTTTCCAAGATGTTTAAGTAGTCACCATCAGTATGGATACGGGAACGTAGTGGAATCCCTGGTTCAAAAACCCCCAACATATATGACTCATTGTCTTGGTTTGAAAAGACAGGTGTCTGCTAAGGAAGGCAGGAGCCTCCCTTGAAATGGAAAATGTAAACTCCCTCCCCCCAAATTTTGAAATTAAAGGGCTCTCAGGCAAAGATATGGGAATAGGAATAACAGTTCTTTACTAGGAAAATTAAAAATACAAATGCAATAGTACAGGAAAAGAAACCACTGACAGAGTCAGAATACCACCTGACACCCTGTTGGTCAGGGTGTTGATAACAGTCTGATTAAATGGTGGCTGCAGTCCTTCTGGATGTGGTTCTGTTGAAGCAGTGATCCTGTAGAAGGATATAGGTTTCCTCTGAAGGTCCAGTGGTGGTGTAGATGGGCCTGGTCTTTCCTCTGGAAAACAGCGGGAGAAGAAAGCTGCTCCTCTGGGAATCTAGTGGGAAAAGGCTGCCTGTGGTGTTCCAAACCTCAGACTTTTATCCAGCTAGGAATGCTTGGCTCCTTCCCCTGGGCAGAGCATCTCACAGTGAGACTCAATGGCCCATTAACCAAAGATATCTCCTTGAGGGAGGATTGGTTGTGGAAAAGAGAAAGAAAACTGCCCCACTTGGTTTTATCAGGTGGCCAATTAACAGGAGATAACTGCTCCACCTCTGACAGATGGTAATAGAATACACACCCCTATTGAAGACACTCAGGTTTTATAAAACCAATTTCTCATATTCTAATAAGTTATGAAGAGAAAGGAAATCACTTTTGCCACATCAAGGTGTAAACCCTATTTTAGTGTATTTGTTGAAATTGATCCTATGCTTCAGGAAAAATCAGCCCTTTGCCATATATTTAGGCCATATTTCTCCCCTGCTAGTTTCCACCATAGCTTTCTCTGTCTTCTTCATTTCTGAAGTTTCTAGACAATGCCACAGTTCTACGATATCATCACAGAATATTTAAACAGTGCCCTGTTGTATTAAAACTAGAGGTTACATTAGTATAGGGAATCAAAAGTATATCCAGAATATTTTCTTATGTCACACTGTAACTTTTGTTGCTATTATTTTTTTAATAAAATTATAAACCAAAAAACTCCTTAATCATACACTGCTGCGCAAACCAAGGCAGAGTTTCAAAGCTGTAAAAATACAACAGGTGCCAAGCTGTCTTCCCAGGGTGTAATTGAAAGCCAGCTTGGCAGGAGCTGTGTTCTACTGGAACATGACAACTCTCACAAGTTGTTTAATCTTCGCCATCACCAATACAACTCTGCATCATGCAGGTGGAGACTTGGGGAGGGACCTGTGCTGCTTCTGCCACTGGATGTGCCTTAGACCATCAACATCACAGAAGGAAACCTGCCATTTCCTTCTGAAGTAGCTTGGAATATCGATATCTCCAAATAAAAGTGTGTTGTTTTAATTGGGGAGGGGGCTGGATTGGGGGATTTTTAATGCTTCAGGAATTGTTACTCACAGCTTACTGCAACAGTCAAAACCTGGATGCCAACTTGGTAACCAATTAGGTTAATAAATCAAACTGCTGCAACACTATATATAACAGCATAAACATGGCACGATCAAACACTATAATTGGACATTACTGCATGTCTTTAAGGATCCTAAAAGATTTGCTACTCAGAGTGGATTGGAACCAAAATTCACTAACAGCTGTTGAGATCTGGACACTTGTTTTCATTGAGCTCCTAATGCTTCCAGTGAAGAACAAAAGAACAAGCCAGCTGACAGCTATGTCTAACAAAAAGTAAATGTACCCTGGCCAAGGTGAAAATAATGCGCATTTTAACAATTTATAAACAGGATATTAATAATTTTTTAGCTTTCTGCATGCACTTCTAGAGTGGAACCCATCTGCTGTATTTTATAAGCACATCTTAGAGTGAAATAAATAATGCTTTGCAGTCAATAAAGTAGATACAAGCAAGGGAATCAAGCAAACTAGTTAAGTGCCTACAATACAAACCAAGGAACACCATTCATTGCTACCATTGTGGTAGCCCATTCCTAAAACATAGCTTTTCCTTTACTAACTCTGCACAGCACAAGAAAAGATCATGTATAAAAGACAATACTATAATCTGTCAGGAGTTTCACTCTAAAACATAAGCAAGCAATGGACCGCAGTTCCACTGACAGTTTAATTTTCCTCTCTTTCACTTTGAGGAAATTATAATTTCAACCTCTCACATCACATCTGGGGTAGCTTTTTGACCCTCCAAGCACACTTGCCATAATTTTGAAAATAGAAAACGAAACAAAATTATTCTCAATCACATGAAATAGAGCTATTCTTATCAGTGTAGGTTTGACGTGTCCCAAATGAGTAACATCACCCCAAAATCATAATAGTGATCTCCATTACATAAACTGAGATTTCACAAATTGAGTTGGTTCCCAGGACATGCTGAGCACATACACAGATGCATCTTGTCAGTGCCTTAGACCAGCCCTTGGTTCTGCAGTGCTGATGTACCATTAATTAAACCAATTTCTCATTGGTAACTGAAGAGATAAGGGTTCTGAGAAATCAGTTCCACATTTTGATCAATCACACTGATAGCTGGGCCTAACTGTGCAGTTCTGGACAGGGGGACTCTAGGGCAAAAGACACCACTGTAGAAGAAAAGGGACTCTAATTCCAGTTATGTGCCAGCCCAAAGAAAGGATAACTCAATTCTCAATGCAGATAGCATTAGAGCTAGCCTGAAGTTTGCTCCCACAACTCAAAACCATATTTGAGCTAATGTGACATTTTAGGAGTGTTTTTGTTGGGGTTTTTTGTTGCTTTGTTTTGAGGTTTTTGTTATGTTTTGTTTGTTCATTTTAATTCTATTTGTTAAGTACAAAAATGCTGAGATCCTCCAAACTCTAGGCACTCTAAAAATGATAGGTTTTCTACACAGCAACAGCATTTTCTTAGGCCCCTCAGGATTCTGTGTCCAGCTGACCCTGCTTCCCTTCCCTGAACTGCAGGTCTGCACCCCAGACTATGCTGACCTAAATGCAAACCCTTTCTCCTCAACTCTCTCTGTCCAGTCAGCTACTTTCCTTTGGAGATAAAGGCCGCCGCAACAAAAAGATGTTCTCACTGCACTGTGCAGAGGGTGAAGGTCGCCACTGAGCAAATCAGCAGCTGAGCTTACATTATATACACACACACACACATATCTAGGAGAACTATGTTATTTCACAATCCTGACAACTTAATTTAACAGAACTGAATCTCAATAAAGATATATGCCACATCCCACAAAGGGTTTTACTCTCTCGCTAATTCTAATAAAACATTTTCAAATTAGAGAACATGCTTATGTTGGGCTACATATAATTTTCAACTGTTGCCTTCATTCATTTGAATTCCTACTGTATTTGATTTTAAGTGCATATTACTTCAAATGCAGCTTCTCACTATGGATATCAAATGCTCTTACAGAATGTTCCAAGGGCTATACATCAGCAGTTTATTTCCCTCTCTTTAAGAACAGAAAAGTCATTGTAGTATTTTTGGTTGGTGTTAAATATGCAGAATAGTAATCTGTTAAGAAATGCCATGAAGAGCAGTCAGAAAAAAGTTACTGATGAACTTGGAAAATACCAGTCTACCCTCAGGGTACTAGAACAAACTCCTGTCACACTGACTATCAAATTAGTGAGCACATATTCTTCCTTGCCTCTAACTATTGTCTTCTCATTCTAACTTTTACAGCTTATTGGACCACATCAACTCACATGGTTCAATTTTTTCTTTTAAAATAAAAAAGACCCCAAACTCTCCCCATAGTATTTTCAATTTTTTTTTTTTTTTTTAGCTCTGATTGGTATTTTAATGCATATTTAATTATGTTTTCCTGCTAGACTTCCAAAACATGAAGTTAAGAAAGAAGAGGTAGACCCTAGTTGCGCTTTTGGAATGCAAATAGCAACAATCTACCTCTGTGTAGTTATCAATAATTAATACCCAGGTACATTCCACTACTGATGCTGTGACAGATGGATCAGAAAAATCTTCATGCCACATTCTGGAAGGGAGGGAAAAGCCTGTAACAAGCTATTTCATCCATGTGGTTTTGCCCCACATCTTTATACATTTAATTTCTTCGTTCTGACCTACTACCCTGCTATTTTGACAACAGGTGCTACTGTTAGTAAGTATAGTAAAACTATATGATACAATCTTGATATTCTTTTAAAATTAGCATGGTCTCTGGAGTTGGTACTTACTTTGCACTACTTTGCCTGCTTGCTCACCCTAGCAATACTTGCAGTGTGTTCCTTCCTGAAGCATGTTGAATTCTGGAAATGTAAAGGCTTTTTCAAGCCAGAGGCAGTTGCTCTTAGCTGCACTCCTCACACACTCTCTCTTGTGTTTAGAAAAAGAAAGTTAACAGAGAAACAATTTGAAAAACTCACAAAAAACCCTTCTTTTTTTTTTTTCTTCTTTAACCCACAGGCTGAGCATCTCTTTTCTCAGAGCTCATTCCACATTAGCTGCTACCATCTTTAACTACAGTCACAAAATTGGATCAAAACTATTCTATCTAATAATTAACCAATTGACCAAAATACCACTATAGCACTGTTAAAGCAAGAATAATATTCCAATTCAAGAATTAAAAGTTTATGAATTCTCCAACCATAAAAATGTTAATTCAGGCTGTGAGTAAGGAAACTACAAAATACTTTTCCCCTTATCAGGATGGGCCTTATGTTGTTAAAAAGCTTTAATCTGTTGTAGGTTCCTATCTTTAAGCTTTTTCATTCCTAGCTACAACTACATGTGGCAGCAAGTCAGTGGGACTGCATGCAGAGTTTAGAAGTGCATGAAAATTTAACTCCTTCAAGTTAAACAGTAAACAGAAAACCTTTGGCTAAAAGGATTTATTTTTAGCAAAAAAGCAGGAGTTAGAGTTCTTTTTCTCAAAAATCCACTTCCTTTCCCTTTCTTCTAACTCTTCAGATCCAAAGCACCAGCCATGTAAACAGCAGTGTTTGATGACTTCACATCTCTTGCTGGCATCCCTGATAGATCATGACTGAAATGGATTTTATTTAAGTGCATGATACCGCAAAGAGAAGAGATGAAGTGAGAAGAATTTATGCTGTCTTTGCAAATACTGACATACACTTAACTAAACTCAGAAATAACCAAGAAAACTGATACCTAGATTCTAAAATATGTGCATTTTAGAGGTGCTATATGGTATTCACAATTACTGTTTTCCTGTTTTCTTCTTGTAAAATAACTGTGATTCCTGTAATATATTTCCTCTTCTTTCTATCTGTCAGGAGAGCTGCAGATTGACAGACCAACTCTTTCTAGTCAGGGCATTAGGACTCAGGGATAAGTAGTTTACTACTGCCCCAAGGCACTCCAGGACATTTTCTCTAGTCTCCCACCCCCCAAATAGACGTGCTAAAAAACAGCTTCAGGAGAAGCTTGATGTTTCTAGAAGCTCTGACTAAAAGAAAACACCTGCCTCTCTTGAGCCTTGCTTAGCAATTTAAATCTGCTAGGTAGGCTTAGAGCACTGCTGGAACAAGCTACAACAGCACTGCTGGAACAAGTTACAAGGAGAAAAACTCAAGTTTAACACTACCTTGAGCACTTTTTGTTTTTACTGACCTAAAAGAACCTGTTTCTGATGACAGTGGGAGTATCATTTGCTCCACTGAATAAACCACCAAATTCAGAACAGCAGCGGACAGTAGAGCTGGCTATAGCCAACATCAAAATAAAACCCTTGTTGCAGCACTAAAATTTAAGGACTGAGTCAGTCACATTTAGAGATAATGGGGAAACTAATAAGTTGAAGCCTTGGACCCACGCACTTTCAGTGTAATTCAGGCTGCACCTTTAAATAACTCAGAGACTCTACTATAAGCACTACTATTAGAAACTCCTGAAAAAGAAGATGGTGAGAGATGAAGCTACTTTTCCCCCCTCCCCATTCTTT
>VZSE01012708.1:8519-53670 GCA_013398275.1 Promerops cafer
TTTTTTTTTTTTTTTTTTTGAGGGAGAGGGATAAAAAAGAAAGTAAACCCTGAGGAAACAGCCTAAAATTCTCAAGCTCTCGCCGTGGTGAGCAGCTTTTCCCGTTGCTCCCGGGAACTCCGCAGGGAAACCAGGACCAGGCACAGGAAATGAGCAGTGAGCGGAGGGGCTTAGTTTTATTTTTCGTAGAGAAAAGAAAGAAACCCCAACGAGCAGGGGAAGGAACTGGATGTTCAGGTACAGCCTACGACAACTCCTCCGCCCGGGCAAGGGGGGAGTTTTCGGGATGACGCTGCAGCTTCCAGATGTTTGCAGCCCATTGAAGATCGTTGAGATCTTAATGGCTGAGCTGTAAAACCCGAGAGCAAATTAGCGTTTATAAATGGGATCTTCCACGTGTATTTGCAAATGCAATTTACGCCACGTGAAAAGCCCATTTGCAAACCCCGAATCATGAATTGCTCTAATCAGGAACTACATGTAATTCGCGTAATTTTGCGAATTAATGATGCCAGCTCTGCCTCACCGAGGAAGAGGGTGGATGTGCTGGACTCACCAGGACAGTCGGTGGTGTTGGGATCTGGGCTGGGAGGTGCCAAGGAAGCTTTGCTTGCCCTGTAAACCAGGAGCAGACAAGCTGAGGAGCAGCACGGGTTTAAAAGGTGGAGATTCTGTGTTCTTCAGCAGGGAAAAATGCTCTGTGGGAGTGGAAATAAACGTGGCTGTGTGGCACGGGGACAGCACCATCAGCATGTGGTTTCTGCTCCTTGAATGATGATCCCCTGCAACTTTTCCCAGTTGGAAGAGAGTGAAGCAAAGTGTGCAGAGGCCCAAAGGTCCCAGCAGACAGCGGCCCTGGAGCTGGAGAACCTGCACACGGAGCTGGAGACCCTCAGCAGAAGCAAGACCCTGGTGGGTTCCTGGAGATGTGGCCAGGGCAGGTGGGAGGGCACAGTCCCACCTCGGGGTGGGGTTTGGCAGCAATCAGCAGCTGCTTTGCTCCATCAGCCACTACCGGAGACTTTAATAAATCACCTCGGAGTGTTAATTACACCACGGAGGGTATTTACTAAGTCTCTAAGGATGTTCACTAAATCACCTGGACTGTTTGGAAACAGCAGCCCCCGGGTGGTTTAATGGGTGGACAAAACTCCTGCGAGGGAGCAGCATCCCATGGTCCTGCTCTGCCTCTCTGATGGGCTGGAGGCTGTTGGCAGCACATCCCAGAGGGGGTTCCGTGGGTTCCCTGTGGGATCCGTGAACCAGTGGTCCTGTGGGTCCTCCTGCAGGTGGACGAGCAGCTGTTCCAGCTGCAGCATGAGAGAGCCGACCTGCTGAAACGCATCGATGAGGACCAGGAGGACCTGAACGAGCTCATGGAAAAGCACAAGGCTCTGATCGCCCAGGTAGGAGATGGGGCAGCCTCTCCAGCCCTGGGAGGGCTCTCAGAAAGCCCTGCAGGCTGGCCCAGAGCAGGTGGGGGTGCGCAGAGTGGTGGGGACCCCAGCACACAGATGCTGCGATGAGGAAGGGAAGGCCCACGGCACCAGCTCCTCTCACCTGCAGTTTTGAGTCTTTGTCCAAGAGGTGTTTTGCCTTTAGTTTCAACACTTGGGGAATCCTGCAGCTGCTCCTCTGGGTCATTTTTATTCTTCCTTTCACCATTTTCTCATGCAGAGGTTAAAAAGTGCTGCCAGACTGCGCTGGGGCTTTCAGTGCCGTATCCAAACGATGTCAGGCTCTCCCAAAGGATTGTCCTGGGAGCTGAGGGATCCCAAAGCTCCCACGGGAGAGGGGCAGGCTGGCCAGGCTGACAGTTCACAGTCTGGTGCCCCTTGCAGAGGTGATAGGGATCCAGGAGCCTGTGTCTGGAAGGGTCCTGAGCATAGAGATGACAACCTGGTTTGCGTCCTGATCCACAATTACTTGTTTCAAAAATTAGCGAAGCTGCAGTGAGTTGGGAGAATTAATCTCCATCAGGGCAGTCCAGGAGCAGCTCACTGTCCCAGTGGCAGGAGATGCAGGCAGGAACCAGCCCTCTGCTCCGAGGCCTTGGTTCTGATCCTGCTGCTTCTTCTCCAAATTTTCTGTTTCTGCAGTCAGCCACGGACATCGCTCAGATCCGGGAGCTGCAGACACAGGTGGAGGATGTGAAGAAAGAAAAGCAGAGCCTGCAGGAGAAGGTAATTCCTGCCCAGCCTGTGGCACCCCTGCTGAGGAGTGGGACATCTTTAGGCTGAAGAAATCTTTTCCTGGCAGAGTTCTTGGGATTCACAGCCTGGCTTCTCATTCCCCCTCTGCTGAACTGCCGTGGCTGGGATGGGCTGACCCCGGGGCTGCCCTGGGGTGGGCACCAGCAGGGGCTGCACCCCCTCGCCTCTGTGGCTGTGCCAACCCTCCCAGAGTGATGGATTTAATTTTAAACACATGAGTAATCCCGTTAAGTTAAGTGCTTTATTGGAGCGTGGCTAAGCTGCCCAGGAATCAGAAGCGGGACTCGCTCCCTGCGAGGCGGAGCGGGTGGTGCTTTGGAGATAGGCCAGATAAAAGGAGACAAATTCCCGTAGTTTTAGGTCAAACTCAAAATCTGAACCTGAGCTGTACCGGGATCACTAAAAGGGCAGCTTCCTTTGGAGATCTCGGTGTAAGAGCTGAGGAGACAGCTTGGTCCAGGCAGCTTTCCACAAAGACGGTGAATTTTTATGCCTGCTGTCCTCAAAGAGTCTGTGAGCAGAGAAAAGCAAAGGAGCCCCAGACACGTGTCCCTGGCCAGCAGGTTCTCCATTCAAAGCCACACACTGGTGTCAGGCCTGTGCTGTGTGGCTTTACCAGCAGGGAGCTCTTTGGGAAGGGAGGGCAATGCTTGGCCGCATCACCTCGGGGGCCAGGAGAGACCCCCAGTGCACGTGAGGGACTGGGGAGGGGCTCAGCAGAGGGGCTCACAGAGGGGCTGGGGGATGCTGACACAGCCCCTGCTCTCCCAGCTGCAGGCAGCTCAGGCCAGGGCGGCACAGCTGGAGCAGTGCCCGGCCGAGCGCTCCATCGTCAGCCGGCAGGAAGCCCGGATCCGGGACCTGGAGAGCCAGCTGGACTTCCAGGCCGTGCAGATGAAGCGCTTCGAGGTACCCCCTCCTCACCTGAGCTCGTGCCAGGCAGGCCTGGCAGTGCCACCGCCTCACCTGTGGGGAAAGGAGCACCTGGGAAGGGCTGGCGGGGACGGGCGGGCGCTGGGGCAGCCCAGGTGGTTCTGCCTCCGCTGTTCTCTCTGCGTGGGGGTTTCTCACAGCCAGCAGTGGCTGGGTGCTCACAGGGAGCTTTCCAACCCCTCACCTTCCCCTCGACACCAGGTGCTGGTGCTGCGCCTGCGAGACAGCATCATCCAGATGGGAGAGGAGCTGGAGAAGGCGGCCGAGTCGGAGGCTCGGGAGAAGGAGAACACCAGGTACTACCAGAGGAGGATGGAGGAGATGAAGGCTGACATGGACGAGCTGGTGCAGAGGGAGCTGGAGTCCAGCCGCCGGCGCATGGAGCTGGTGAGGGGGTGCTGCTCCCGGGGTTTGGGTGGTCCCATGGCCACGGGGGTTTGCTGCAGCTGGAGGCCACAGAAAAAACATTTTTGTGACTTTGCGTGCTCTGGGTCTGGGGATGGAGCTGTTCCCTGTGCAGGTACTCCCTGGGTCCTGGGCTGCTCCTCTGGGAGGGGCAGGGAACTGCTTTGCATCCCTCTGCAGCCCCAAACCATTGAACCAAAGCTGTCCTTGAGGACCCTCATGTTCCCTTTCTCCATGGCTGGTCTGGGAGCCTGGACAGTCACTCTGCTCCGTGGTTTTTTTGTGGGAAGGAGGTGGCTTTGCCTGCCCTGCTCACAGAAATGCAGTTCACGTGTGGATGTGGCACTTGGGGACACGGTTCAGTGCTGGACTTGGCAGTGCTGGGGTAACAGTTGGACTGGATGATCTTGGAGGTATTTCCATCCTGGATGGATCTATGAGTCCAAGTTACTCGGGTCATTCCTGCAGCTCCTCGTGCTGGTTCTCCTCATGTCAGGCAGAACCACAGTGGGTGGGAAACGCCCTGGCCCTGCAGCAGCCCCCGAGTGCTGAGTGCTGGGTGTGCCAGGGCTGGGTGTGCCAGGCTCTGCCCAAGCACCAGATCCTCCTGGAGCTCTCAGCTTTGCCAAACCACCCCCGTGCCTGCAGCTCAGACAGCGCCAACCAGCAGCTAAACCCGCTCTGAGCAAGCAGAGCCCCAGCTGGGTTTGGAGAGCAGCAAAAATAGATTCACCTTCACTTTCCAGCCCTTTCCCAGAGTCTCTTTTCATGTTTCTTCTTCCAGTAATCCAAGGGAAAGCCTCGCTCCTGAGAGGTAATTGAAAGATATTGCAGTTCTGCTGGCAGCAGGGCTGAATTCAGAGCAGTTATTTTATCAATAATCTTTTAGTTAGCAATCAAGGAGATTTCAGGATTTATTCTGCCCCGAGGCTGCCAGCCTTCCCGAGGGGAATGGTGTCAATGATTCCCAATCCTCTGCCTTGCACCACGGTCAGGCTTTGTCCTTGCTCGGCCAGGCTGAGCCCTGCCTGCTCGGAATGAGGTTGGACCTCTCAGCCTCTGATGCTCTGCAGAGCCATGAGATGCTGGAGTGAGAGGCTCTGCTGAGGTGCCTTGGCCATTCTGGGCTCCCTGCTCCTGCTGCTTTCCCCGTGGGACTGGGGGAGCCGTGGCTGTGGTTGCTGTGGTATTGGGTGTTTGTGGCAGCTCTGCTGGAAGGGCAGTGCTTGGAACATGGATGCTCTGGCTGTTGGGATAGGGGTGGGTTCTTTTCGCTGTCTTTTTGGGGTTGTGCCTGTATTTTTAGAAGCTTTCTGAATGTTTCATATGGGGATGTGAGCGACGGGTGAAGGAAGGCACAGGAACTTCTCGGCACTCTTGTGTTCTCCCCAAAAAAACATGCAAAGAGGTCTGAAAGGGATTTTAGAGGCACCTCCCTCAAATAAGACACAAACCCCCGTAAACAGCTGAACTTGTGAGGCAGAGCTGAGGGGTCTGGGTTTATCCAGATATTTGGGGTTATCTGGCATCTGTAGGAGAAAGGAGCTCCCCCAGACACACCTCCCCATCCCAGCTTTTCCACGGTGATTGCTCCATGGGAACTGGCTCCACGTGGGGACTGCTGTGACATTCCTGGGAGCAGAGGCATCCCCCAGACTGTGTGTCCTCTTAAGAGCACTTCAATTAAACATGGAGCAGAGCTGTGATCGAGGAGCCCGGCCGAGCTTGTCGGGAGCCTGGTGGGGAGCATCAATAGTTAATAGAAAGCCACTTATGGCTCTGCTCCTGCTAAATCCCCCATCAATTATAAATCCAGCGTGAATTATTCACTTGACATTACTTAAGTCATGCTCTGCTCCTAACAATTTTTTAAAAACTTATTTAAATACACGGTGGTGAGCTTGTGGACTTAGCACACACTGTCAGGGTTTAAAGGGTGGTGTTGAAGGGGCAAATTTCTGGCAGAGACTGGGTTAAAAATCCTGTCTTCTTTCAGAGCTGCTGCCTGTATATGTATTTATATATAGCATGTATACACAATATACAAAATAGGTGGTGTTTTGTTCTCACACCTCATATTTATCAGTGGTGGATGCACTGGAAAATCCCATGCCACCATCCCCAGCCAGGCTTAGGGCATCTGTTCCATCCCTCCTTCTTTTCCCACCAGTTTAGGGCAGTTGGGAGGCAGCCTTGTGCCATTCAGCAGGGAATATCCAGTGAGGAGCAGGGATGAGAGCTGGCTGCCAGGCAGATGGCTCTGCCTTATGAATTTTGTAAGAAGGATGGGTTTTGAACACTTTCCAAGTATGTTTGGTAATGACAGGGGTAGGACTTGGCCCTGCTGGACTCTCTTTGCTCTGGCTGCACATCCTGGGTTTCCTCCCTGGAGCTGGAGCTCCTCTTCCTATAAAATCTGGATCCCAGCCTGCAGCAGCTCCTCGTTTCTCAGCTGCTGTGTTGACACCCAGAGCTTGACAGGGCAGCCCCAGCCCCTGGTGTCCTCAGGCCATGGCAGACACCGAGTCATGGTGAGGAGTCAGGGATGGATTTCCAGCTTGGAGTTCATCCTGGGGAGCCTAAACCCAAGGCCTGCTCTCTGTGCTCTTCGTGTGTGCACAAACACTCATGCTTGTCCCCTGCATGGGTCCCCTGGTGAGGCTGCAGTGCAGGGAAGGGGGAACAGGGGCTGGGAAGGATGGAGAAGGGCTGGGAGCAGGCTTGGAGCAGGGATGTGGGACTCTGAGTGGCTGCCACTGTGTGTGGGACCACACACTGCCTGGGATTTCCCTCCTGAGGCTGCTCTTAGGGAAGGATGGTGCTGGCTGTGCTGCTGCTGACTGAACTGCCTGCACAGCTTGGATTTCACAGCAGAATTCCAGCATCTGGACGAGGGCTCTGGGATGAAAACTCTGGAACAAAAACTCTGGAACGGGGTCCAGCCACGGGCAGGAGCTGCTCAGGTCTCTTCTCCTGGAGAGCCAGGTGGAATGGATGGAATGCTCAGGGAAAAACAGAGGCTGATCCAGCTGGGATGAAGCCCTGGCTGGCTGAGGCACAATCCAGGGACTTGCTGGGTCTCCTCCTGTCCCTCTGTACCCAGCAGAGCTCCACGGACCCCCCCCACCCCGAGCACACCACGGGGGCTGGCGGGTGCTATCCTAAAATCAGGTTGCTTTAATGAAGCTGTGAAATTCATCAGCACAATAATTAACTAATTTTACAGAAAACTGAAGTACAGGTGTGAAGATACTCTTCACAAGTTGTTTTTTTTTTCCTTTCTTTTTTGTGAGATCCTCAGAGTACATAGTGTAAATAACCTTTTTTTTCCCTGGTTCTTTTGCTGGCAGATCTTTGTGCCCCGGCCCCGCTATGGCCACGTTGTGTAACACAACACAGCCTGAACTCCAGGATTAGGGGTTTTTGCTCATTTGCAAACTTTAAAGGTTTGGGGTTTTTTTTGTTTTTTGGTGGGTTTTTTTTGACGCTTCCAGTGAACTTGAGAAGGGAAGAGGGAGCTGTTTGTGCCTCCAGCCGGGAATGCCACGCTCCCACCCAGGCAGACGCTCAGCTCGCAGCAGGGTCCCAGCAAAGCCTCTGATGTCTCCGCAGCTCTTGTCCCCATCCCCGCCCGCTCCTGGGTCTTTCCAGCTGCTCTTCCCTTCGAGGGTGAATGTCTTTGAGGAAGCGTAACAACAATTATCATCAAAGGCAGCCGGTCCTTAGAGGTGAGGGTGGGTGATGGAGGAGCCAGGAGTGAAAGCTCGGCTGCGTACGCGCTAATTAGGGCTGTTGTGATTCTGCTTTGCCATTAACAGAGTAAATTCCTCAGGAATCCACCGGCGCCGGTGGCTGCTCACACACCAATTACACCGTGCTCGCCCCATCTCTCTCCAGCCTTCAACTGCGCAAATTTTGTCACTTTAAACTTTCCGAGAACGCCGCGAGTTAACGGCTTCATTAAAAATAATAATAATGATGGATGAATTCCGCAGGTGCACGCTAAGTTACTCGAAGGAAAGTGATCCAAATTGGACTAATTAGATTACACTTCGCTTGAGGTGGATGGGAGCGAGGAAAGGAGGTGTTGTCACTGCAGAACCACAAACAAAAATACGAGGTGGTGACAAGGACGTGGTGCTGGATGCTCCGCGGTGCCGGCCTGGGAATCCTTTGGAGTCCCACGGATCATTTCGCTGCTGGTTTTGTTTAATCTCCTTTTAGCTTCTCTTCAAATAATTCTGAGGCAAAATTAGCTGGGGAAAAAAAAAAAAAAAGCCTCTGAAGAAAAAGAAGGTTTAGAAATCCCCTTCCCTGGGAGCCCCTGGGCGAGGGCAGGAGTCCAGCTGAGAGCAGCTCCCTGTGGTTTTGCATCACTGAGTGAGCTCCTGTCCCCTTGTTTTGGGGAAACCTTTAATCCAGGCTCCCTGTCAGCAGGAATCAACCTCAGCCTTCTAAAACCATGGTTTCTGACCCACCAGCAGAGCCAGTCCTGTGCTCTGGGGCAATCTCTCCCTGGCCGCGAATGGGAGAATCTGGTTTGGAGATGTATTCAGAACCAGGCAGAATGTATATTTTATTTATTGGTGATAAAATCTATGTCAGCCAGGGGTTCTGAGCTGGTCAGGCTGGTCCTGCTGTGCATGTCTGAGTGGTTTGGTGGAAGCAGCCAGAGATGCTGGTGCCAAGAGGGGTTTAACAGCAGAGGATGCTCCTTTCAGCCCCTCAGGTCCGTGGTGCAGTTTGCCCAATAACATCAGTTTTTTCAACTGATATATTTCCCCCTTTATTTCTCCCTTTTTTCTGCTCAGAGGAAACAAAAATCCAGCTCTGCCCAGAGTGAGGGAGTCAGTTCTCAGCCCAGGGGCTGTGTGAAAAGAGAAAAGCTTCTTGGATTTACATTTAGATAGAAACAACGTGTGTCAAAGGTGTCCAACAGCTCCCGGGGTGCCAGGGGCCTGGTGCTGAGATGGGCCTTGTCAATTTGTCTTATGCAGACAGCATTTTTCCATCTGAAATGGAATCGTTTTGGCAAAATTATTCCTTTCCTCGGGACAATTGTAGGGTGTGGAGAACAACGTGAGGTGTCTCGTGGTTGAGATTTGGGACAGCTGGGATGTGGAGCTGAGCAGCGTCAGCTCTATTTTCTGGCTCGCATTCAAATCACCCCTCAGGTGGCCTGTGGGCAGGGGACCCGACCCCAGGGTCACCCTGGTGCCCTGCAGGTCCCCCTGCTGAGGCCACCAGCGTGGGTGCCACAAGGTGTGGGTGCCCAGGGATGTCCTGGGGGCGGCAGGTGCAGCCCCAGCTCAGCAGCATCACCTGGGATGGTCCCTTTCCTCTCAGCATTCCCAGGGTCACACAGAGGGTAGCGAGGTCAGGGGGTGCCCCACCAGCCAGGGGATCCCCCCAGCCCCCAGGACATTCTGTTTGCTGCCCCCACAGCCATCCCAGGGGATTTCTGTGTCTGTGGCCAGAGGAAGTGGGTTTGGGGTGCTAGTAGGGGGATACTGTTCTGTGCCTCCCTGCCCATCCCTGTTAACAACAGCAGGACAGAGGAGTGGAATTAAATGCAGCCCCTGAACTATATTTAATTTGTGTCAGAGCCTGCAGATGAGGAGCTGGGTCAATAGAGGCTCTTATCAGGCTGTGGAAGGGCTCAGCTCTTTATCAGGCAGCAGTTTCACTCCCTGCTCCTGCAGTCCCAAATAGCTGAACACAGGCACGTAGGCACCCGGAGCTTGGGGCTCTTTGCTCCTCTCAGGGGTTGGTGTTTCACCCTGTGCCCTGCTCTGAGCCCCTGAGGTCCTCGATGGAACACTCCTCGTGATGAAACAGCTCCTTTCCACCCTCTGCCAGAGCCAGGAGGGAAGTGGAGGGCTTGGAAACACCAAGTTTCAGAAAACTTCTCAGCAGCACTGAGGTTTTCACCAATAGCAGCGCGTTCCAGGAGCCGCTGTGGCACCGTGCCACCCAAACGGGGCTGTTTCTTTTCATGTTTTGATGAACTGAGATGCTCTTCCCCTGGGGCCCGTGTGCCTGGTGATTCCAGGCCTTCCATTATTTACTGTGACAGTGTGCCAGCTCCTGTGCCGTGGCCTGTCGCAAATCATCCCTCACCTCGTCACCGCCGCCGTGGCGATTTCACAGCTGGCAGCTTCAATCACTGCGGATCTGCTGCTCCCTCCTCTCTGCCCTGTGGTGGCTTAGGAGCAGCAGGAAGGGCTCCTTCCCAGCTGGAAGGACTTGGAACGTGATGAACAAGGCTGCAGGGCCAAGTTGGTGTCCTTGGTGTGCAAGGTGGGCGGTGCTGGGTCCATGGAGCTGTGTGGGTTGTGTCAGATTGTAAATCCTGGAATGGTTTGGGCTGCAGGGGCCTCAAAGCTCAGCCTGTCCCACTCTCTGCCATGTGCAGGGACACCTTCCAATATCTCAGGTTGCTCCAAGTCCTGTCCAGCCTCTCCTTGGACACTTCCAGGGATGGGGCAGCCACAGCTTCTTTGGGCAACCTCTGCTGGGGCCTCACCTCCCTCACAGGGAAGAATTTCTTCCCAATATCCCATCTAACCCTGTCTTCTGGCAGTGGGCATTCATTCCCTGTGTCCTGCCACTCCGTGCCCTTATCCAAAATTCCTCTCCAGCTCTCTTGGGGCCCCTTTAAGCACTGGAAGATGCAGTTCATGCTCGCAGGTGCCACAGGGCACGGTGCAGGCAACCAGCCCCAACAGGCACTGGGAGCACTGGGGCGGGGGTGGGATGGTTTAGCAGTCACCCACTCGCAGCTCAGGTGCCATGTCAGGTGCAGGCCCTCACCTGGTGTCCCCTGTGCAGGAGCAGCAGCTGGCAGAGCTGGCAGAGGTGAGGCAGGTGCTGCAGGCTGACCTGGGCACCTCCATCCGCCGCATCGCCGACCTGCAGGTGGCCCTGGAGGGGCTGCGTGACAGCGACGACAGCGATGCCGACAGGTGAGGAACAGGGGCTGGGGGGAGCTGGGGGGCTCGGCTGCTCCCTGCTGGGGAAGAGGCAGCAATGCCCGGGTAATTTCATGTCCTCATCCTCACGTGTTTGCGCTGTGTGTATGAGCAAAAAGCTTTGTGTTAATGGGAGGTTTCCTGGAAGGAGTCACCCTCGAAGTCATCCGGTGTGGCCCAGCTCAAAGTGAGCAAAAAGGGTGGGAATAGCCCCATTTGTACAGCAGGTCCCTGGCAGCAGCTTGTTGGTGCCCCAGCGCTGGGCTCATCGAGTGAAAATCCTGCTTTGATCACCCCCAGGAGCTGGAGGAGCCAGTGAGACTTGGGTGATTGGGTAGAGGGTTTTACTAGGAAAAAAATGAGCAAAGAATTCCAGTGCATTTTTCAGGTGTTATTTCTAAAGCCCTTCAATTTTCCCCTCTGCCACGCAGCTAAAGGGGCATCATGACAAATGGAGACAAAACAGATAAATGAGTTTAAAAGAAAAAAATAAAAAAGAAAAATAAAGCTGAGGTGTGCCTGTCACCACTTGCTCTGTGTGGTGATTAAACCAGGGAAGGGCGAGATAGAAACCGTGAGCTTAGACACTCGCTGCTTCCCCAAAGAAGAGTGATTTCCAGTGCAGCTGCTGCATCAGTGGAGGTGAGAAGTGCTTCCCGGCAGGAACGGCAGCTGCTGCCGGCAGGAGCAGCCCCGAGCGTCACTCCCGGCTCTGCTCGGTCCCGTTTGCAGCCAGGCCTGACCCGTGTGGGCAGCAGGGAGGGATTCCCAGCCCTACTCCCTGTGGCTGTGTTGGGAGTGTTCCCCGGCTCAGCCCAACCCCTGCCCCGGCCACACCGGCTCTGCTGCAGTCGGGCTGGCAGGTTTTGCCCCTCGTGGTGGGTTCGGGGTGCCCACGAGCCATGGCTGACCCTCTCCTGTGGTCCTTGCAGCGTGCGGACGGCGCGGGAGTCGCTGTGCTCCAGGAGAGACACGTGAGTGATCCCAGGAGATGATGCTCCGAAGGACAGAGCCTGTGCCTGCTTCTGCCACGGCTCCTGGAGCACCAGCTCCTGCACTGAGGGGTTAAAAACCAGTGTCTGCTGCAGCTGCACGGGCAGGGCTCACACTGGCATGTAGATGTGCTGGTGTTGTGTGCCCCACACCCATCGACCCTCTCCTGCTCCCTGGGAGCTCTGGCTCTCATCCCGAGGGACACTTGCACTCCTCTGGGCCACGCTTTGAGAGATGAAGATGATCTGTGGCTTTGAAGGAAAACTGAGATCCTAAAGGATTTCATCCCCTACACCTGGTCTGGGGGCTCCTGGTGGGTGGGCTGGGCTAGCTCCGGCTCTGGGGGAGCCCAAGGCCCAGTGGGGTACCCAGGGTCACAGCAGAAGTGTGACTGCAGTTCCAGCCCTGGGGAAGTCCCGAGGTGTGTAGGGCTCTGTCTGGGGTCACACTGGCTCTGTCACTGCAGCTCCAGCCCCAGGCACGGCAGGCAGTGCAGGGTTTTCCTGCCCAGGGTCTGCAGGGCACTTGGAAAAGCTGGAGGAAATAATGAATAGTAGCACCAATGGTACAAGGACCAGGCTGCCTGGTTGTCTGTGCTGGTGCCACAAACCAGCCCGAGCAGAGCCCACCTGCTGGAGCTGCTGTGGTGGGGGTGTGAGGACCACCCGCTCTGAGCCCTGTGTCACCATCAGAGTGACCCACGGCCGCTGCTGCCTGCAGCTGCAGAGCTGGCAGCTCTCTCCTGTCCCCTCAGGGATGCCTGCTCCAGTGTCGGCTCCGTGCTCAGCCTGGAGCCCGCCGAGAGCGTCCAGTCCTGGCCGAGTTCCTCCCTGGCGAGTGCCAGCGCGGCCGGGAGCGTTTCAGCACCGTCCATCGGCAGCCGCAGCACCCAGAGCCTCAGGTAAGGGACCCCCAGCCCGTCCTGGGTGTGTTGGGGGGGTGCTGAGATGTGGGGACTTCCTCTGGGCTCTCTTGGGACGTGCAGAACGGGACCTGTGGTGTTTAAGGTCAAAACATCAAATCAAGGAAGGCAGTCACTGCCACGCCAGGATCAGTGAAACACCAGATGAAAGTCACTACATCAAAAACATGCTTCAAGCAGGAAAATATCCCTTGATGTATCCTCTGGAGATAATTTAAAGAGGCAACGCAGCCTATTTGAGGATTTGTATGCCATATGCTCGCTGCTCGCTGCTGAGGGAGAGGGATGCATTTCTACCATTCTAATATCAAATATGTTAATTTTTGATGGTGATGCTGACAGGCTGGGAGAGAGCTGGAGAGGGGCCCAGGCACCTGCACAGCCCAAATGTCCCTGCTTTGCTCTGTGGGTGCCCAGGTGCCCATCCTGAATTGGTGCCCATCAGAGGGACCACCCAGCCCAGAGAAAAACCCCATTTCTGGGTCATGGAGAAACTGGTTCTTTGCATTTCATGTGTGAAACAATCACATGGGTTGAGCTTGGAAAAGCTCTGTAAATCAGGGTCTGGGGCTGCATTGTGGAGAGAGGTGGTGAGGATGGAGGAGAGTGTCAGATCCCCTGTGAGGGCAGAGATGGAGCAGGGATGGAGTCCTGGAGCAGGAAGCAGAGTGGGCTCCAGAGAGCATCACCCCCCTGTAGGGAAGGTGGAAAAGGTGCCAACCATCCAAAGTCAGGGTGGGCAGGGCTGGCAGTGCCCCTGCTTGCAGCCCCTGTGAGTCAGGGCCTCCCCACCCTGCTGCTTTCCCAGGCACGGTGTCTCAGGACAGGCATCACTGTTTTTCCAGTTTTTCTCCCCATAACCAGGGCAGGTGCTGGGCTGAGGCTGGGCACAGCTCACCTGCTCCCTGCAGGTGCGTAGGTAGATGCTCCAAGGTGACAGGATTTGTCAGGATTGTGGAGCACAGTTTCACTGCAGACATTAGTGTAAATCTCCCTGCTCTGATTCTGGCGGGCTCTGTCCCCACGGCCCCCACCTGCCTTGTGCAGGAGAATCACTGCTGGCAGAGCTGATGCTCTGAAGAGCAGTTCCCCGGCAGGAAACACCCTGGGTGAGCTGCAGCAGTTTGGGGAGGTACAAGGCAGAGTTTAAGAGCAGTCAGGGAGGGCAGAGACCTGTGGGGAGATCACAGAGTCCTGGAATGGTTTGGGTTGGAAGGGACCTTAAAGATCACCTCATTCCAACTCCCTGCCATGCCAGGGACACCTTCCATAGGCCAGTGATGAGTGGGAGCCCTGAGAGCAGTTGGCTGAGCTCACTGGGACCCTGCACAATAAATAAAGTCCTTCCTAAGTGCTGCTGAGGAGGCTTTGGTCCAAATGACCCAACTCTGATCACTAATGAATGGCAGAAAAACAGGCATTGTGGCTGATCCCTTATTTCTGAGCTGAATCACCTCGGATTTATAGTAAAAGATAAGCAGGCTTTCAGGTTCAACACTGGGAGGAATTTCCTCAAGGAAAGGGTGGTCAGGCCTTGGAAGGGGCTGCCCAGGGAGGTTTGGAGTCCCCATCCCTGCAGGTGTCCAAGGAAGGTGGCACTCAGTGTGACAAGGTGGGGATTGGTCACAGGTTGGTCACTGGTCCTGGATTCCTTTCCAAGCTCAGTGATTCTGGGGTTTGCTGGGCTGCCCGTAGCCCCTGTGAAAAGGGAATTGTCCTGAGCCCTGGCCACAGTGTGACCACCACCCCCTGTCCTGGGGCTTGTGAAGGGGCAAATTGCAAATGCTGGTGTGGGAGCTGTGTGCAGCTCATCTAAGATGGAAATAGAGCGAGGAGGGGATGAAATGCAAACAAACAGGAGATGAGACTGGAGGTAATAAAAATGAGATCAGGGAAACGAGCTCTTCCTTATTAAGATTCCTTTGTCTTACACAGGCTCCCAGTAATGAAAAACGAGTTTTGCTCGTGTTGGCTGCTCCAACATCTGGGGTGTTTGCTGAACAAACAGCTGCCAAGAGCCAGAGGAGAGCAAGGAGCTCTTATCACCCCTGTGCTTACAGGAGGGAGAGCTTTGATTAACGTTTCCTTTGATTCTCTGCTATTTAAATGCCTGTACAAAACGCTGGCCAGCAGAGCTAAGCCTCCATAAATATGACACAGCGCAGGGTTGGAATAAATATGATTTTTTTTTTTTATTAAGAAGCCAATTTAAAAGTTTATGTATTTATTCTGCCCCTTTCCAGGCAGGTCAGGGTTGTGCTGTGATGGGGGTTTATCCAGAGGTGCAGTCAGGGAGTGGATCCACAGCCCAGGATCTGCTTTTCCATCCTGCATCCCGCAGGATTGTGGCATCCACAGCCCTGGCATCACCCCGGGATCACCCTGACAGCAATTCCCCTCCCACCTTGGTTCACAAAACCTGGAGCCCTGGTCCCAGGGCTGCTGGGGATCCGGCACGTTTATTTTTAACCACGATTGTGTCAGAAGCAAATCATTACTTGGGAAACTGGGAGCTCTTCTGTAGATGACGGTGTGACAAGAAAATCCTCTTCTGACAGAAATGAGGCCACTGTCTCTTCCCTCCCTGAAATGGAGCTGTCTCAGCTTTATTTATGAGCTCCCAGGAAAAGCATCCCAGCCACACTTTCGGCCGTGGTCATGTGTTGCAAAGCATGTGCGGATTTTATTGTATAAATGATTTCAACTGGTATAATTGTAATCATGCTAATTGCTATGTAATCTTCACTAATTATTGTTGTATGTCATTTGGTTTGGTGTGAATGGCAGATTGCAGAGCTCCGTTGGCTTCCAGGTGCCTCCTAGGCTCGGCATCTTTTGCCTTTTGCTGGGAAAATCGTCTTCCCTGAGGGTGATGGAGGAGCAGGGCTCTGCTCAGGGCTGGAGGGGCTCACGGTCCTTCCTTCAGGGCTGCCCGTGACTGGCTGGGGTCATTCCGAGCCCTGGGAATTGGTGCTGGCACAGCAGGCCATTTCCCAGGGATTTATGGATGAGCAGAAGATGCCGCAGGATCTCGCTCTTGTGTCCTGCCTTGTGAGGAGGATGAGGGTGAGGAAGGCTGGCCATGATTTTGGAGGGGATTTTGGTAGGCATAAGGGAACAGTTAAAGAAACAAATCATGGAATGGTTGGGGTGGGAAGGAGCCTTCAAAATCATCCGGTGCCACCCCCTGCCATGGGCAGGGACACTTTCCACTATCCCAGGTTACTCTGAGCCCTGTCCAACCTGGCCTTGGACACTTCCAGGGATCCAGGGGCAGCCACAGCTGCTCTGGGCAGCCTGAGCCAGGGCCTCCCCACCCTCCCAGGGAAGAATTCCTTCCCATTATCCCATCCAACCCTGCTCTCTGGCAGTTTAATGGGTGCAGAAAATGCAAACTGTTGGGAGAGACAAGGATGGATGGGGCAGTCTTGGCCTTTTTGCTGTGTGGCCCTTGCCAGCCATGGAAGCTGGAACAATCCCACCTTTGCAGCTTTCACTCCATTTCAGACTCCGAAGATTTCCAGAAAAGCAGAACCTGTCAGTCAAGCTGAAGAGGACAATAAATACAGCATGTTCAGTCCTTGTTCACAGCCCATTAGTGGTTCTCACCTCTCCACTCACTTTTATCTCAGCCTTAAAACCCAAATAAAAACCCTGATGCCGGTGTTTAATTTATGAAAGCCATTCATGCAGCACACAGGTTACAACATTATTTGGAAACGTGCAGAATGAATGGAGCAATTTCCGTACAAAACCTCACCGAAGGATTACACCAGCCATTTAAGTAAGATGCAATTTAGGATCCTAAAATCCAGCATTATTGAAATGTCTCAAACTATTAATCAGCAGCGGTGCTTTGGCAGCGTCAGCACGGGATGGCCCTGAAGGGTGCAGTGATTCAGGGAGATGAAATCTCTGGTTAATTCCTTTTGTGTTGAATAATCAAACGATTTAGGCTGGTTTAATGAGCAGGGAAAGGCGGTGGGTACCAGGACCAGCGGGCGCCGGGAAGCTGGAGCTGCTCCATTGCTCCTTCCCTTCTGCAATCACGCATTTCCCAGCTCTGGAGTTTGTCTTTGGCCCGTCTCGGCATGTAAATTATTTCACGGGTCAGCAGAGCCTGGTCCCAGCGTCCGGCACGGGATTATCCACTCCCACCCCATTCCCATGGCAACAGCAGCATTCCCAGGGCAGGAAGCTCCATTATGGCCATGAACAACCTGAGCACTGCTCCCTCCCAGAGATGGGTTTGTTGCTTGGCTTCTGCTGCTTTGCTCTGCCCTTTCCCCTCTTTTTCTTTCCTCCTTTCTTTCCCAAATTCACAGCCCAGCAGATTTCCCAGTAAGGCCAGCCCTCAGTTCCCTCAGCTGAGCAGTGATGGGGTACCTGGGAGTGGGGACACTGCCAGCAAGCAGATGTAGGTGCTTGGAGGGGTTCATAAAGTGTCCCATCAGGGGCTTAGTGACACTAGTGACCCCAAGACAACTGGTGACTGCAGTCCCCCCAGCTCTGTGCATCAGCTGCACTAGGACAGGGACAGCCTGGTTGGGCTACTGGTGTGGATGCTCAGGCTGAGCAGAGGTGGATCCCCTGTGGTTCCTGCACCAGCCCTTGTCCGGGATGTGGCCCTGTCTGGCCACCCCCCCTCGCTGTGCAGCCCCTGCCCAGGTGTTGCAGGGCCCCTGCAGTTCAGAACGGGTTGAGCAGCAGCCTGGGTGAAACATGCCCAGCAGTATCGTTGAGATGCGTCGGGGGTGCGCTGCGAGCTGGTTTCATAAAATTTTAGTGAATAATCTTTGGCTTTGACAGAAATAAAATAAATCCTACATATTGCTGTAATCTGTCAAGAAAAAGGATATTTGGAGGTAAGTGCTGGCTTGGCAGAGCTGAAGCTGGTCACACCACACGCTCTGCACCAGGAATTATCCAGGCTGGCTGACCTGGGCTTATTTAAGATAAAATCCTTGGGCATTGCCCAACTGTGGGATGCAGCAGTGAGTTTATCCCGAGACTCCCATGGCAATGCCAGCTTTTCACTGCTCAGCCTTGTCCTTGCTGGATGACATCCCGGTCCCTGGGAATCCCACAATCTAAACTAACACCAGTTTCTGTTGTTCAGGGTGAGCAGAGACACCAAGGACCCCGCTCTGAGCCGCCCACTGTCCTCCCGGAGCGCCGCCCGGCCCGGCGAGGCTGCGGATCCGGGCAGGACGGCGAGTCCCCTGCTGGGGGCCAGAAGACGGGAATATGGAAAACCCCTGGCAGAAGAAGAGGAGATGGAGAGCCCAAAGAAGCCCGTGGATAGGACAGGAGAGACGTCCCCATCAGTGCTGCGACGGGGCGGCTCCCCGGCTCCCGACAGGAGGCTCCCCAGCGCGGTGTCCCCGCCGGTGCCCAGCAGGAGGAGGCTCTCGGTGGCCTCGGGGCCAGCGCCCAGCTCTGCCGCCCTCTCCGAGTACGTGGAGGAGCTGCGGCGGCAGCGGGAGCCGGGGCTGCCGGCGCTGGGGGACACCTCTCCCCTCCCCATTTACCGCACCACCGGCGCCGCGGCCCTGCGGCGCTCCAGGGCTGTCCCAGCGGCCGAGGAGCCCCCGGGGAGGCTGGAGGGGGATCAGGCAGGGGAAGGGGAGGGAGCAGGTGCCAGCCTCACGCGCTCCTCCAGCCTGCGGAGCATGGCCTCGGAGCCGGCCGAGCCCCCGCGTTCCCCAGCGCTGAAAAAGGCATCGAAATTCGGCTCCTATGACTCGCTCCTGCCGGCCCTCGACGCGTCCGGCCGCCGGCCGAGCTCCCCGGCTGCCGGGACGGAGGTGCCACGTCTGAGCTCCTGGAGGAGCTGCCTGGCGCCGTCGCTGGAGGATGTGGAGCTGGGGAAGGAGCCGGAAGGATTTCTGAGCTCCCTGTCCAGCGATGGGCTGGCTGAGGGGAAGGGGAGCGACCCCTTCAGCTGGCGAATACCCACCCTCAACTACGAGAGGAGAACCAAGGTTGACTTCGATGATTTCCTGCCGGCCATCCGCAAGTCCCGCTCCACCAGCAGCCTGGCCAGACCCCGCAGGGACAGAAGGGACGGCCACCGGGCCCTCACCGTGCGCTTCGAGGACGAGGCCATAGCGGGCAGGCTGGAGTCCTCTGAGACCAAGGGCACGGCCAAGTGCAGCCCGGCCCCCCGGGAAGAGCCCGGGGACCTCTCTGACTCCTCCTCATCCTCTGGCTCCCGCCTGTCCTCCCGGAGCGCCGACAGCATCAAGCGCCGGCCGCAGCCCCCGAGAGGGGACGGGGAGGGCTCCAGCGGCAGAGCCGGCACCCAGGGCAGCGGGACGAGCCGCCGAGCCGAGGCCGAAGGCAAGGAGGATGATGTCAGCAGCATCATGAAGAAATACCTGGGCAAAGACTAAGGTAACTGTGCTGAGCCAGCCATGGCGCGGGCTCAGAGCTGTGGGGGCATGTTTGGGATGCTGGCCCTGAGCCACTGCCCCTCCTCAGTGCCTGTGCTGATGCCGGGGAGTGTGTGGGGACAGGATACCTCGGGACAGTGAGTCCTCATGCTCCTCCTGGCATGTCAGAGCATCCCAGGGCTGCCAGGGTGTCCCTCGGAGTGTGTGGCACTGGGACTGGTCTCTCCTTGCCTTTGCACCTTCAGAGCTGCAGTGGTGACACTGCTGGTGCCTGGGACAGCCCCAGAGCTGTCCACAGCACCAGCTCGGAATTCACTGCGGTTTCCCAAAACCAGCATCTCTCAGCTCCCACCCCAGCACCTGGCAGACTCATCCCTCCAAGGCCCTCAAGCACTCCCTCCTCAGGGCCCCAAGTTTCTTTTGGTGATTAGAAATCAGCTGGGGCTGGACACTGGGGGCTCCCTCTCTGGAGGATGGGGCTCCTGCCCAGACATCCTTCTCCCAGTCATCAACAGCCTCTGACACCCGCTTGGATGCCGTGTCTGGATTGCAACTGACACTTGGAGAATTAGGATTTATTGCTGCAATCCAGATTTGAAAGCAGAGTCCCTAATGAATGCGCCACAACTGTAATTAAGTGTTTAAAATAGATTAGAAAAACATTTTGTAAAACCATTGCCTTTAGAGTAACTCATTGGATGTCAAGCTGTGACCAAATTGACTAAGCCAACACACGAAAGGAGCGCGTGTTAATAAAACATTTCTTTCCAGGAAGCAAATTTGCATAATGCAACGTCCCACTTTCTGCAGGATTTGTTTCGATCAAGCGCAGCAGCTGGCCCCGACCCGCAGTGACGAGGAGCCACGTTGGGCACACAGCTTCCCTGCTCCTGGCAGAACCACCTCACGTGAGCAGAGACTGCAAATGGCTCCACAAAACTCATGGGATGGTTCTACAAACTGTTTTTGGTCTTGGACATACCATGGTTTCCTTATGCTCCTGCCCCGTTTCCCAGCGCCGCAGCTTTGCTCAGGGCCAGCCGCGGGGACAAGGACTTTCCTGTTCTCCTGCAGTTGTTTGACTTGGGAGTTGGTGCTTTAATTAAAACCCAGCGGCTGCCACAGATGCTGAGGACGTGCCATGGCCCGGGAAAGGCCACTCTGAGAGGAGCTGGAGGGACACCAAACCCCTCCTTTGTAACCCAGAGCTGCAGCCCAGGTGTTTCATCCCACACTGCACTGCTCAAAAATCAGCTGATCTTCGAGGAGGCTCTTGGGTCTCTGAAGCTTTTATAACTCCCCAGGTATTTGATGGATCTGTGCTTCCATGGCTCCAGCCTGTGGGGGACATCTGGGCACATCCCAGTGGCATGCAAGGCACATGGTGTGGGGGCAATGGGGGGCTCTATTTAATGTCTGCTTGGTTTTTACACAATAAAATATTTGCTTCTTTGACACACAGGTCCCTTCTTGTTATTCCTTTCCCCACGGTGGGAGCAGCTTCATGGAAGTTGTGCAGTGCAGAGCTGAGCACCACCTTCCACAAAAAACTCTTTTCTCAGCCTCACCCTTCTTTCCTAGAAGAGATCCAAACTTATTCCTTGATCAGAGGTTTGGGGCAAAAGGATATCGGTCCATGCACAAATCTGTCCTCTCCATCAGGGATTCCATTTCCTGGGCTGGGAAATTTGCACCAATTTGCAGAACCTCCCGGGAGCCCCTAGGGACAGCCACAGGCCACTGGCATCTTGAAAGGCCAATTGGGCACTGTTCAGCATTTTGTTTTGCCTGCTGTATTCTTCACCTTCACTTCTAATTTAAAGCAAAGCCTCGCAGCAAGCGGCGTTTTCCTTGTCAGCGACGGATGGGGAGCCTGGGGACGAGGGCTCGCATCAGCACTTTGCTCGGCCGCCTGTCAGCAGCTCCCGGCGACTCCTGGGTCCCGGCAGCCTGGCAGGAGGCAGCTCTGCCCAGGGTGACATTCCCCGTGCTCCCACGCGGCCCTTCCGCGACGCGCGCCTCATGCGAGAAGGCAGCAGATGAAGAAATTGCCTCTAATTAGTTTTAAATTGGTCTTTTTTTTAATGGTTCTGCTATTTCTGGGAGAGAAAAAAAAGCGAGTGCTTTTCTCTTTGCAGCGAGTGTTGCTCCCCAGAGGGATTTCATAGAACCAGGGAATCACAGAAGGGTTTGGGTGGGAAGGGACCTTAAAAATCATCCAGTTCCTCCCCCTGCCAAGGGCAGGGACACCTTCCACTAGCCCAGGTTGCTCCAAGCCCCATCCAACCTGGTCTTGGACACTTCCAGGGATCCAGGGGCAGCCACAGCTTCTCTGGGCACCCTGTGCCAGGGCCTCCCCACCCTCACAGGGAGGGATTCCCTCCCAGTATTCCCTCTGGCAGCAGGAAGCCATCACCCCTTGTCCTGTCCCTCCATGTCTTGTCCCAAGTCCCTCTCCAGCTCTCCTGGAGCCCCTTTAGGCCCTGGAAGGGGCTCTAAGGTCTCCCTGGAGCCTTCTCTTCTCCAGGTGAGCACCCCCAGCTCCCCCAGCCTGTCTCCAGAGCAGAGGAGCTCCAGCCCTCGGGATTCTGGTCTGCCCCAAGCCAACTGGTGGCACCTGAGGGGAGGGACACCAGTGGCACCTGGAGGAGGGACACTCAGGAGCAGGAATCCAGTGCTGCCCCCCCTTCGGCCTCTGAAGTCCGACCTACAACCACCACCAGCTGAGGCGTCGCTTTGCTGCTCGTTTTTAATCTAATCTCCAAACGTGACATAACTTGCTCATTATTTGTGGCTGTAGCAAAATGATTCTTTTGACACAAAGCCTTTGATTTGGAATTACTACAGTGTTGGGTTTGCTGAAAATTAAGCTGTTCCTATTTCAACTTGCAGGAGAAAAGCAGATTTGTGTGTAATACGCTGACTTCTTTCTTTTCCTTTTGCTTTGCAGGACACAAAGGAAATTGCTCTGTCACTTGGAATGGCTGTGCACATCCTTTAATGACAAACCAGGACAAAACGATGCTTGGCCTGGAGCGCTTCAGGCTGAGTCCAGAGAATTGTTTGCCCTTGGAGCAGCCAGAGAGCAAAGCTCATGGATGGTGAGACCGAGTCATCCATCAGCGCTGGCCGGCAGAAAATACGGCGTGTGCACAGCACAGGAGGGAAAGCTCTGGTCCTCTGCTCCCCTCGGGATGCTCAGGAGACACAAAACTGATGGCTGAGCCAGCCAGGAGCAGGACCACGGCCATTTATAGCCTGGAGTGGGAGGACAGGAGTTATTCCCTTTGCCCCTGTGTTATCGCACATTCACCTGCTTTCAGCACAAGAGCTTTGCCCTGTGCTGCCGGCAGAGATGGAGCCCGTGGGGAGGGAAGTGTGGAGGCTCCATGTCATCCCTGGAGAAGGGAGAGTGCTGCCAGTCAGCCGGGATCCTTCACCCGAGTGCACCTGGAGCTGGGATCAGCAGGAATGTGAGGGCAACCCCCCTGGAGCCCAGCACCCCTGTGCCCAAACCCCTCCCTCCTCAGGAGGGGCAGACCCTGGCAAAGGGAAATGTCTCCACATCAAATGCAAAAGCATCAAGGAACGAGACTGCCAAGCCTCTAATTAGCATAATTAAAGCGTGCTCTTTTCTTCCACTGGCTGTGCCTGTGGAAAGCCTTCCTCAGAGGAGTGATCTCCGTAAGAGCTCCTTCTTTGTGTGATGCCCATCACTCAGGGCTGTGGCCAGAGCCATCCTGCAGCACTCCTGGAGCTGGGACCGGCTGCTTTCCCGCTGGCAGAGCTTCCTTTGGCTCCTCACATCCATCTCTCATGGAGAGTCCAGCGGCAGTGCAGCTGAGCTGGGCAGGCTCGGGTGCAATTCCCAACCCTGCTGAGGTGGGTACCAGGGCTGGAGACCTCCCCGGTCTCCCCAGCACCCCCCTGAACCACGGCACCTTTGCAGGAACTGAGCGTCAAGGAGGTCATAGAATTCCTGAGTTGGAAGGGACCCACAGGGATCATCGATCCAAATCCTCCTCCTGCACCAGACCATCCCGAGAATCCCACCACGTGCCTGAGGTGCTCTGTGGCCTCCTCCAGTGCTCTCAGAGCAATCAGAGAACTCCATTTACTGCAATTCCAAAGGATTAGCTCAGTCTGTGAGCCTCTTTTCCAATAAATAAGCTGTTTTTCCCAGCACCTGTATCTGTGAACGCTTGGCTTTGACTCCTAACTCTGCCCAGGGGGATGGGAAGCACCCAGAGCTGTGACACCTCACCTGGTAGAGAAGCCAGGGTTGTCCTGGGTGGGGACGTGGGACCCAAGTCACAAGGATGGGGACGTGGGACCCGACCTCTCCTGCACCGTGTTCAGCTGCTGCCCACGCTGACAGGATTCAATTTCACGGCACTTGCATGCAGTGAGTTAATTCCTGATTGCTGCCATGCACGGAGCCTCTCTGCATTAAATGTGTCCCTTCCAAAAGGGAGATAGAATTGGAATTGTTCTTCCTTGGGGCAGCAGCCTCCCCCTGCCCTGCTCGCTGTTTGCTGCTGTGGCTGGGCTCGTGCTCCGGCAGCTCCAGAGGAGGCCAAGCCCATTCCCAGCACAGTGACTTCCAAATGGGCTTGGAATGGGGAAACGGGTCTGGGAAGAGATGAGCCAAGTCTTTGGCATGGCGTGGCACCGCAGGGATGCGTGGAAAATGAAAATGGACTGGATTTGCCAAAGCAGTGCTGCCTTGGCCACGCTCCTCATCCCTGTGAGGATGGAGAGCAGGAACTGTGTCCCTGTGCTGTGCAGGACCACTGAGGGTGACCCTAAATCCCCTGTCCCCACCCAAATCAGGATCTCACCCCTGCCCAGGGTGTCCCCCCACCGCCCATCCCAGCGTGGGGCCTGCCAGGAGGAAGGCAGGATGTGCTCCCTGCCCAGCTCCCGCCTTTCCCCCTCGCTCAGGGCCATCTGTCAGCCTGGGGCTCGTTTTTATCGGGCTGAGCTTTATCCTTATTGAAGTCCCGCTGGGATTCCTGCCTCGGTGCCAGCCAGCCCACCCCCTCCTGCCGCGCCGGGGACGCCGGCAATCCCGGCAGAGCCCCGAGCATCCCGGATCAGCTGGGGAGTGTCAGCCACCCCACAGGTGCCAGCGCCTCACGCTCTCCGAGGGGCGAAAATCCCTGAAGGCAGGACAAGGAGGCAGAGGAAGGAGCTGGGCTGAGGCTCTGCCGGGCTCGATTTAGGCTGACACTGATCCTGCTGCTGCGGGGGGCCGGGAAAAGCTGAGGTGCAGATGGCAAAGGGGGATGTGGTGGGGATGATCAGTGACCTCCCCAGGCTGGGATCTGCCCAGGAGCAGAAGGGACAGGGCTGGCTCTGCTCTGGACCCCCGTGTGCCCCTGGGTGGCTCCTGGTCTCTCTTAATTCAAAAGGTCCAGAATATCCATTATATAAATATATTATTTATATATATCTAATATTATATATTTTGCATATATATTATAAAGACTATTATATATAAATATATGGTAGATACATATTATACATTAATACATCTTATAATTACACTGTATATTATGTAATACATTATATATTAAATATTCTGTGTTCTGTATGCTGTATTTTATTGATGTATTCTATATTTATAGAGGAGCTAGCTATGCCATCAAATGATTGATACAGTAGGGAAAAACCACTATAATTATCCTCATTCTATTTTCCACTTTCACTAAATGTACTTTTGAGCTCTTATAATGGCTATAATTAATTTTTGGTTGTTATTTTGGAGTGCAGGCCCACGCAGGCCTTTCCCACCTATATCCAAGAGAGCACTTTTACCACACACCCACAGAAGGCCACCCTGGCCATTAAGGAAAATTGCTGCCAAATGAACTTAATACAAATTAGATTTAGCTGGACAGCCAGTGAACATTTCCAGTAATTTGGATTGTGCTAAATAATTCATAAGAGGACTGAGGGCAGGAGATGGGTCCTCATTTGCACACCCAGGTGATGAAGAGGGAGCAGTGCCACTGCTGGGCATAAACCTCCACACTTGGCCATGGCTTTGGGGGAAAAGTGTTGTTTTTCCCTCAACTCCCAGCCAAGCTGCTCTTTCTGAGTGATGAATTTCTCTGAATCAAAGTCCTGAAAGAACAGCGAGAGCTTAATTACAGTGCAAGGTCTTTGTGCTCGTGTGGCACGTTGCAAACCAGCTGGGGAGAGAGCTCCTGCAGCAGGAACCCTCCCAGGGCCCTGTGCTGGCACTGGGGTACCTGGAGCAGGGGGAGGGTTGTAAAGGGAATAAAACCCACCCAGCAGAAGCAAATTTCAGACCTGAGGCTCATTTGCATTCTCGTTGCAGAGCTCTGGGCTGGCACTGACTCCAACCCACCCAGGCATCACCTGCAGCAAAAATCCTAAACTGGGGCAAACCAGTGCCGCTGAAAATGCTTTTCCTGAGGAATATTCATGTTCTCATCTGCTGGCTGGAGCAGCCAGGGCACCGTGGCTGTGCCTTGGGAGAAGGGCCCCTCAGAGCCAGCCGTGACCCTGAGCTTGTCACGCTGCTGCCACTTTCTGCTGATGTGTCAGAAATAGCTCAAGGTCTCGGGGGCTTTAAGACAAAGGTTTGGTACCTGTCCATTTTAATTACTCTCCAACAGCACAGACTTCGTCAGCTGCCATCCTGAAGGATAAAGCCATCCTGCTTTGCCTGAGTTCCCCAGCAGCAGTGGGTGGGATTTCACAGGGATTTGGTCTGCCTGGTGCTGTACAAACACACCCAGGAGAGGTGCCAGGGAGGGGGAGCAGGGTTTGGTGCCGGGGTGCCCCGGGCAGGCACCGGGACCAGCACCAGGATGTGGAAGCTCAGCCGAGCACGGGGAGCGTGGGCAGGGATCCAGGGAAACAGGACTGTGTGCTGGAAACCTGAACATGTGCTTTCTGGAAAGTGCCAAGAAAGCAACATTTGGAGGTTAAGGAATGGCAGAAAACAGACAGATTTTTCCATGCGAAATTCGGAGAAACGCCGACTGCGGGTTTGGCGGAGCCCAAGCTGTGCAGTTAGGGTGATTAATTCATTAATATTTACAGGGGGCTTTGGGCTCCTCAGATGAAAGGTGTCAGTGGCATTGCTGTGATGGGTGGCCAAGGACAACGTGGGAGTGATGGGGTGCAGGAAGGGGAGTGTGCCCCGCTTGCCCCCGTGGGTTATGGGATGGGCTGGAGGTGCAAACCAGGTGTGTGAGGGGGGCACACCCAGGGCACACCTGGAGGCCTCCGTGCTCAGGTCCCTGATCCCTGCTGGAGCACGGTGGGATGGCAGTGCCCGCTCCCCTGCCCCAGCTCTGCACCCCTCAATATCTTAGCATTGTGGCTTTGAGCCCAAAACACCCTTCAGATTAAATTATTTATTCCTGTGAAATGTGCTTACAACTGCAGAATGATTTTGGTTAATTGAGAGCGCAGCCAGCGTTTTAATAAAACTATAAAAGGGTGAAACGTGCATAAACAGAAGAAAAGTGTTTAATCTCGGCACAATCACTTGATGTTCGTGAGAGCATTTAGCTTCCAATATAGCAAAGCAAATAATACTGAGATCCCACGAGCAAAGAGATATTTTTATCCTTTTGCACAAGCCCTGGGTTTAAATCTGACATTATAATTGAGAATTATGGTAGTCCATTACCATAGCTACAGGAGGCTCTGACCAGCCAGGGGATCACATTACTAATGGCTGTCACAGGTTGGCTGTGGTGACAGCAACCCCTTGGGACTGCCGTGCCCTGGGTGACACTGCCGAGGTGGCATTGCAGCGCGTGGCACCTCGGGCACAGCACGGGTGTGGGGTCAGCGTGGCAAACTTGTGTCGAAGCCACTCCTGCCTGTGCTCTAGAGCTGGGACCAGCACCCTGCTGTCACTGGATATGGGACCAGCACCCTCCTGGGCTTCCTTGGAGGTGCTGGGTGAGGGCTGAGGCTCTCTGAGCCCCACACTGGTCCCCATATCCTCACACCAGTTACAACAGGCAGCTCATCCTCCATCCAGTCGTTACTAGCTGGGAGCAGCTTGCCCAGGATTTGGGATTGCACAGAGCCCGTTGGATCTGCTCCGGCTGCATCACTCAGACACTTCTGCAGAACCAGCAGGAGCCCCTTCCCCACCCCCTCCCGTGCTGAGCATCCTCTCAGCAGCACCAGGTATGAGGCAGGGAGATGGGGAACCCCTCCAATCAGGGATTCAAACTCTCTGCTCACAGCCTGCTCTCCGAGAGGAGCATTTGTGTGGCGTACTGTAACCAAGGAGACTGAAAACTCGGGGAATGGCCAGTCCCACTTATCAGGAGCTTTTCTTCATCTCTGCTGGCGCACAGGATTGTGCTTGGTTTAATAAAGAGTTTGAAACCGCGTCGCCCTTTGCAGGGAGAGACAATTCTTCACCAGGCACTGACGTCCCAGCTGGCATCTGCCGATAGGAGAAGATGGACAGCTCAGACATCAGTGCAGCCAGAGGCTGGATGGAATTCTCTGCACTCCTCCAGGCGCCAAACTCCCATCCCAATTGCAGGAATTACCAGGCAATTTCCATGCCCTACCAAGGAAGGCTCCTCGTGCCAGCTGGGGTGGGGATCTGGGGGGCTGCATGCACAGGCTCTGCCCAAGGGACCCCTGGGCTGTGCCCAGAAGACACGGAGACAGAGATCATGGGGAAAATCCCAGTGGGTGCTGCACTGTCGCCTCTGTGGCCCCCAGGAAGGTGCTGCTCTTTCCATCCGTGGGACAGAGCATTAATACATTCCCGCCTATCTCAGAGCCCGCTCCTGGGGAGGAAAGCCATTATTTAAACATTAATTCCTTATGTGGGCTCCCCTGCAATAAAGCAGGAGTGCGGAGGTGTTGAAGGAATTACGTTTTTATTTAATCACGGAGTAATTACAGGACCAGAGCTCTGTGGAGCAGCTGTGATTGACTTCCCAGCTCAGCCCCAGCTCACAGGAAGGGCCAAATTGTCTGACACCAAACACACAGGGACAAGCTCACCCCAGGCATGGCCACTGCAGCGGTGCTGCTGCTGGGAGCCTGTCAGTGTGCCATAGAAATGTAAATAGACAAATACAAATATATGTATCTGTGCATATATTTATGGTGTCCTGCAAGGAGAGCCTCAGCTCAGCCAGGGCTCTGCTTCCAGGGTGGTTTTGCACCAGAGAGCTGCAGCCCCGTGGCCCAGAGCAGGTCCCTGGGAATGCATCCACACCGTTCTCCAAATTCCAGGTTTTGTGCAGACACCATTTAGCAAAGGGCAAAGGAATTGCCCCAAGGGTGACAAGTGTAAGAGCATGGCTTGTGGCAGGAGCAGCTTCACTGGGAATAGGAATATGCTGGGAAACGTGTCTTCTTCCCATTCCACGGCAATTACCTGAATCTGGGTTTGCCTTAAAAATTCCGCCAGTTTTATCAAAAAGCTGATTTTGAGGCCAGAGTGTTCTGCGGGGTCTGGGCTGACGTTTGAGCACAGGCAGTAAATTTCTCCAGTTGTTTTTTGCTCAAGTGAAGCTTTTTCTTGGAAAAGACATCCCGACTTAATTTGAAAACTTCAAGAGACTGAGAAAGCATCACTTCCCCTTGATAATTCGTTCCAGTGGTTAATTACCTCACTATTAGAAATGTGTCTTTTGTTCTAATTTAAATGTGTCTGGCTCCGGCTTCCAGTTGTTGGCTCTCTTGTGCTTTCCCTGCTGGATTAAAAGGCCCTTTCAGAGCTTGCTGTACCCCAGGAACATTTTTGCAGAGCGGATTCAAGGCACCTCTGGATCCTCCTTTGGCAAAACCCCAGGGACCTCACTCCCTCCTCGCCTTTCAGTGGTGTTTTTTCAGTCCTCAAAGAATTTTCCTCCCTCTTTTATTCAACCTCTCCTGTTTGCCAAACCCCTCTTTAATGAACCACATTTCCCAGCCCTGCATGGAATATTCCCCTTGGTCCCACAGGTGCATCAGGGCCGTGCCAGGACCACGACAACCCCCTAAAGCTCACCAGGGCTGTGCTGGGGCCGCTGGCTCCAGCCTTGGAGGGTGTCAGAGCCCTAAGAATGCCTGTGGAGCTGCTTTTGCTCCTCCAGCCTCTAAATTATTTTCACATTTGATATTTTCTGGGACGCAGCCTTTCAGTTTGTGAGCATGGCCTATATTTCCTGTGTCTAGATCGCAGCATTGCCTTGGATTTGATGAAAATGTGTTTTTTCTTGGATGGCAGTAGTTTTACCAAGGAATCCAGATTCCCCCGTTCCCACAGGACACCGTCTCACCAGCAGTCCCAGAAAACAGGGCTTTTTACCCAAACTTTGTGGGATGGGAACTGTTTCTTAGTCCCAGAGAACCACCCTCGGCACAGAGCCATCGGCTCCTGGGCGCTGCTGCCAGCACTAACAGGTTTAGCATCAGCCCCATGGATTAAGCTCCTTAGTGCTGGGTTTGTGGGGAGATCAGGGCTCAGGGATCCCCGTTCCCATCCCAGCAGCCTGGGAGGCACTGAGGGAATTCCCTGCCCTGCTCAGTCCTTGTGGCTCTCCCACAGCTGCTGCCGTAGCCATGCCACCGGCACGTCCTGGCACGTGAGGGGTGGCCAAGGCACCTCTGAGGAAAGAAGAGGGTGACAATGCACCCTGCAGGGCTCTGGCTTGGCCACCAGACCACAGCTGAGGTGGTGCTGCACCCCACGGTGCTGCTCCTGGGTTATCCAGCAGCAAACGGTCCCAGAGAGGCCGTGGGGGAGCTGTTGGCTCCTGGGAAATGCAGGTGGGAAAGCAGAGGGTGCTGGTGGTGCCCTGCAGGTGGATGTCCCAGCACGGGCACGGGAGCAGCCCCATCCCGGGCCAGGCACGCACCCACGGTGGCTGCAGAGCCCAGCCCTGGCACTGGCCCAGCCCTGGCACTGGCCCAGCCCTGCTGGCCGTCACGGGCTGCGAGCCTGAGGTGTTCTCAGCAATCAGATGTCACCTCTGCCTGTGTCTCCAGCCGGCAGCTCCGTGCCGTGCGGGAACGGGACAGAACAGGACAGCTCTGCTCCCAGAGCGCTGACACCGGCAGCGTCCCGGCCCCGGGGGCACCGCGAGCGCTGCACTCGGCGCTGCACGGCCTAATTAATGGTGATGGCATCGCTCAGCCCTGAGGACCCCACGCCAGGGCCATTCCTCTCTCCCAGCACAGCCCTGGAGCCACTTCCTTCATTCCCACACCGCGTGGGACTTCGTGTCAGCACGTGGTGAGCGGCGCAGAGCCGGGTCCCTGTTTGGTGGCGGCTTCTTGATCTGTCCATCCCCCCTGGGGACGCTGCAGAGAGCTCCCTGGATTCCTCCTTGCGGCCCCGCTCCTTCTTCCTGGCCGGGTGACAAACAGGAAGGGACCACGCGACCCCCACGGCCACGCGGGAGGAGGAGATGTGGTGGCGACTCCTTGGCAGTAAAGAAAGCTCTGGAAGCTTCTCTGAGCGAGGCCAGGGCCAGTTCCCTCCTTCAGCAAGCCCAGTGCCTCTGTGCAAGGCAAAAAGGGACCTGTGCCCTGCACGGGAGAGTTCATAAATCATCAGTGACTTGCTCAGCCCTGCTCTCAGCAGCACCAGGCTGGAAGTGCTCACGGAGGCTCCTTGTGGACCTGCCCCTCCTCCTCCGAGGTCTTCCACAGCGCCAGCACGGAACCATCGAGTAAATAAAGATAAGAGTCTTACTCACCGCTGCCCACGTGAATCATCGCTGGGTCCCGTTAGGGCAGCCAAGGAAAGTGCTCCGTTTTCCCAGACCTCTGCAAACTAAAAAAAGCAGCCCTGGCTGTCCCTGTGCCCTTGCTCTGGGCTGTGCTGGCGGCGCTGAGCTGCCGGAGCCCAGCACAGGGAGCCTTTGCCAAGCAGCTGCAGCCAGCACAGAACAGAGCCTGGGCTGTGCTCTCGCAGCCTTCGCTGCTTTTCTGCATCTCCCTTCCTCTGCCAAAGCACTCACACGCAGGGGACAGCACGAGTGGGACAGGCACCGAGGAGAGGCTGGCAGAGCGGGGAGAGCAGCGTGTGCGGCAGGGATGTCACCAGAACGCCACCAGCTTGGGGACCTGCCAGGTCCAGCCAGAGACCCGGTGGATCCATACCCCAGGCAGAGCGCTGGCTCAGCGCTGAGAGGCAGCAGCTGCAGCCTGCACACTGCAGGGGGCTGGAATGCTGCTCCAGGACCTGTGGATTGTTACTGGGATTCGGGGATCTGCTCCTGGAGTGAGGGAGCAGGCCACCATGTTCAGCTGGGCTCTGGTGGGACACCTGGGCAGGTTTTATGGCTGAACCGATGGATGATTCCCCATCCCTGGAAATCCCAAGCTGGACAGGCCTTGGAGCAACGTGCTCTAGTGGAAAGTGCCCCTGTCCACGGCAGGGGGTGGGACAAGATGGGCTTTAAAGTCCCTTCCAACCCAAACAGTTCCAGGATTCCATGACAATGGGAGCTCCTGGCGGGAGCAGGAGGAGAGGCAGAGCCGGCATCCCCCAGCCTGCTCCCATCGCAGGGCACACGTGTTGCTGCATGATGGATGTTTGCTCTGTACCAACCCAGGAGCCGAAATAAATTGCAGCTATACAATGAAGAGGCACTTTATTGCTCAGGCATTAGGCAAAGCTAATGTAATCCGAACTGATATTGAATACAAATCCTTGGCTGTGACTCACCCTGCTATTACATTGTGTTCTGCAGAGCAGCCGCGTGCCATCAGAGTCAGGCTTTAGGGAAAAATAAGAAAGGAACAGGCTTTTCTCTCTCCCTGTGAAAGACAGCTGCAATGACGGCCAAATCACCCAATCATTGCCTTAATTAATAATTATTTGGAGCCTCCTGGGATTGATTGGATCATTATGACACCAAGTGAAGCCTGAAGAAGAACTCCAGGGGGAAGATGGTGCTGATTCCGTGTTCCCTTTGGCTCTCTCACTTGCAGAAGGAGCTCACGGGGGGAGAGAACCTGCATTTTTCCTGGGATAACTCATTCCTGCAAGCAACAAGACACTTCACAGCCATCACCTGCTCTGCCTGCCTGAAGCCCAGCGTGAGGCCTTTCTGCTGTGCCAGGGCAGAGCTGCAGCAGAAGGATGAGGGGATAGGGGAGCTTTATTCCCCCAGCCTTCCTCAGTCATCTCCCTCCCTCCCTGGAGCTGGGATCCTGCTCAGCACAACGTTTGGTTTCAGATGCCACATTGGTGCCTGATGCACAACCAGCAGCCAGGACTGTGGCTTGCACTGCTGGAGCATCCTTCCCCTCTGGGAATGGGGGGTGTGGAGGAGACACTGGTGAATCAAGACCCCAAACACTCCTGCAAGGCAGGGGCTATCCCTGCCCAGTGCTCTGTGAGGTTCAGAGTCGAGCACAGCCTTGTGCTGAGCTGGGAAATGTCACCACACCTGAGGTCAATGCTAATGCAGTCCTTGATGCCAGGGCCAGCACTGCAAATCTTCCCTCTAACCCAGCCAGGAGCCTTCCCCTGCTCTCACGCTCATTCTCCCTTTAACTCTTCACTTCAAGAGCAGACAAACCTGGGTAAACCAAATTGCGTCCCCCTGGGCCATGAGCCCCAGAGCATCTCAGCATCTTCAGCAGTGCTGTAGGGCAGAGTCCATCTCACCTCAGTCCCTGTATCCCTGATCCCCTGCCAAAACTGCCACCTGGCACCCCTGGGGAGAGCCTGTTCATCCTCTACACTGCTGCACAGAACTCCTTGAAGCGTGTCAAGAAAATAAACACAATCCCTGACAGAAAAATCAAAACCCCTCCCACTCCTGTGCTGGATCATCACCCTGTTGGATATCCACGCCCTGAGCACATGGGGATGAACTAACCACGAGTGGTGAGCATGGAAATGGCTCTCCAGCACACTGAGGTGTCTTCCCTGGCTGCAGGCACATTTCCAGCCCTGTGACTTCCTTAGGGTGATCTCTTCTGGGCATGAGAGCTGGAAATGGATCATTGCTCTGGGCTGCAGCAGGATAGGGACCAGCAAGGAGCACCCCAACCTCTGTCTGGCATCTGCTCCCAGTGCCTCAGGGACCTCCCAGTGATGAACACACCTGCTGCTTCCCTGGCTTTGGGGAGGAGGGAATGAACCGTCCTCACGCCGCCAGCAAACCCCCAGTGAAGGCAATCAGTCATTTGCTCCCCTCCCTCCCTCGCAGTGCACCCCTGGTTAATGAGATCATCCATCAACCGGATTTTTGGAAGCTTGTCAGGGTGACAGACTCAGCCATCAGCCCCAGGGATCCGTCAGGGCCAGAGGAACAGGCAGGGGCACTGACTGCTTCCCAGAGCAGCACTGCCCTGACCCCCGAGCCTTGTGCCACCACCACACTGCTGACCCCACAAAGGCCTCTGCTGCCACGCCATTGATGCTCGAGGCTCCCTGGGCACAGAGCACTGATCCAGACACTGGGATGGGCCCCTTTCCTGGCTGTGCTGCTGCTGTGGCACAGGGAATGCCACGTGCAGCAGTCCTGGGCTGCCGGGGCTGCTCCCTGGAAAGGTCAGGCTGGCAGAGCGCAGTCACCCAGAAAAGGCTCCCAGCCCCCAGCACTGCCAGCCCTGGGCCATCCCTCAGCTGATTGATTTGCCCTCTGACAAACATGGGAAGCAGAGCAGGACCAGGGAGGCACAGGGGCAGCGGGATGAAAGGGGATGAAAGCAGATGGCAAGACTGGGAGGGACCAGAAATACCTGGAAGGCTTGAACTTCAGAGAATCGGCCTAATATGCGAGTAAGTGCATTTTCCACAGTGCTGTGCATGGCAGGAGGACAGGCAGGGGCTGCTGCTGAGTGCCTTCTGCACTGTGAAATCAATCCCACCCAGCACACACAGGCTCCTTCTGCCAGGAATCCCTCCCGGGTCTCGCTGCCCCACCTCTGGCTGACACCCACAGCTCGCCAATGGAATTAGAGCACTGATGAGTAAATGGAGACCTTTCTCCTCAGAGTGGTAAAAAAGCTTATGAAAGTGAGGAAAGCACCAGGAATGACAGGGATTTAGGGAGGTGTGGGACAGGGCTGTGAGCAGAGAGGCAGCTTGGACAGAGCAGTGTTGAAGCAGCACCCAGGGCGCTCAGAACTGGAGTCCCCAAATGAGAGGTTGAGCGTGCCCTGGACAGGGCAGCCACGTGTTTACTCCCAGTTTGAGCCCCTTGACTAATCCTTTGTGAGTCCATCACCACGAGGTTTAACCCTGCAGCATCCATCTCCTCTGGGCTCCCCACTGCCTTCCCACGGGGATAGCCCAGAAACAGCCCAGAGATGTGGGGGCTGCCACCCACCCTCCCTGGGGACTGCCACCCTCGCTCCCTCCCCATGTACCAACACAGTGCCACACTCCCAGCTCCATTTATCTGCCAGGCTGACCAGCTCTGGCTGTAATTTCATGCTGTTATAAGCAATCACACTCATAAAGCAAAAATCACGGCTGTGTTTCATGGCACAGAATGTGAAGGAGGCTTTTAAGTGCTGGAGAAATCCCAGCTGATGGCTCATCCCTCTATCCCTCTGCTGGCACCGCTTCATCCCAATGCCCGGACATCCCCGCAGCCACCCCCTCACCCACAGCTTTCAGAGCAGTCACAGAAAATAATTTCTTCCTAATATTTAATCTAAACATACCCTCCTTCAGCTTAAAGCCATTCTCACTTACCCAAGCACTGCACACCCATGTAAAAGCCCTCCCCATCCTCAGCCTCCTGCACAGCAGCAGCCCTGGAAGGGGCAGCCCTGCTTTTTTAGCAGCTCTCAGTAACAAGCCCCAGGTGGAAGCAAGAATCTCCAACCTGGCTGTGTCCCACAGCTGCCCGCAGCTCCCCAGCCTGTGACAAGGAGTGGCCCAGTGGTGGACGTGGGGGGACAGAGCTCCCCTGTGTCCCCCTCACTCCCTGCTCGGGGACGTGGATGATCCCCGGTTGTGCCTGTCACCGTGTCACACAGCCTGGCACGGACGCCTTGTTAGACAGGCAGAGAATGTGTCGTGTGTTTTGGGAAGGAAACAAAACTCCGTATGGCGCTCTCCATCTGGGCTGAAAGGTTGCCTGGAAGGAAGGAAGGACAGCCAAGAGTGCAGACCGCTGTCCCAGGGTGACAAAACCTGTCCTGCTTCCAGCCCAGCCCCCATCCCCGTGTGCCACCGCCCCCACCAGGACCGGGGAGAGGGACCGGGAGCCCCGGTTCTGCCAGCCGGGTGACACACGGAGGACACACCGCGGAGGGCAGCCAGGAAAGCAGGGAGAGGATGTCAGGCTGCAGTGAGGCAGCTCTCTGGCCGGGCAGGAGAGCACCGAGAGCAGCTCGGCTGAGCCCTGGGGCTCCGGGGGAGGCGGGGAAGAGTTTCTCCGCCTGCGACTGGCGATTTTCAGCAATGAGCTGGGACAGGGATGGTGCAGCCTGCGGCTCTCTGGCAGGGACGGGCTGCAAACGCTGCAGTTCTGCTCCAAGCTGTGAGGTGGCTCTGACACCCTGCCCAGGGACAGCCCCCACACCCTTGATTTCCACTCTTGCATCTCTGCAGAGTCGATAGTGGGGGAATGCAATGGAAAATCTTTTCTAAGAGCAATAACTCTCCCCAGTCGTGTCATTTAGAGCAGCACAGGACGAGTCTGTGAGGAAAAGGTCGTTGTAATGAGAGGTGAGAAGCTCTGTGGGGTGTCAGCATGGCTGGCCCTTGGCTGGCTCCTGACAGCCCAGAAACCCCCAGATCCAGCTGGGCTTAATCCTGGACCCTGCCACCGTCCTCACCTGACCCCATCCTTCCTCTGCCGCCAGGAGGGATGGGGCTGCCACGGACCCGCAGCTTTTGGCAGCTTCCTGCCCTCCCAGTCTCCCACCAAAGCCTCCTGCAGATCCTTCCCTCCTCCAGCACCTGCCCAGCCCTGTGAGTTTTCTCCTCCTGCAGTAACCAATGAAAAACCTGGAGAGTTTTCAGCAGGAGACCGTGTATTTTGCACCCCTGCATGCCCCGGGGGGAATTCCTGCTTCCCATCTTATTTATACTTATAAATCCAGACTTGGGTGTAGCCAGGCTCCCCTCTGGGAGGAGATTTACGTGCTCATGGCGTGGCTCCTGCCAGGACTCCTCCCAATGCTGTTGTGTCCGAAGCTCCAAGTCAACAGCTTGTCCTGGGGCTGTGAGGAGCAGGAGGAGCTGGTTGGCACTGCCCTTCTCCCATCTGTCTCCAACAGCAGGGGAACGAAGCCTTTGGAGGGTGGGGAAGAGCTGGCAGTGCTCAGGACCCTCCCGAGCTTGGTTAAGGCTTGGACTCAAAGATCTTAGAGGTTTTATCCAACCGAAATTCTATGATTCTCACCCGTGAGCTTTCCATGCCCTCATCCTCCGCCTTCCCTGGGCAGCCTGGGCACCCCGGAGCCTGGACACCATCCTGCTGGGTGAGCCCTGTGCTGGCAGGGCCGTGTCATTGAGAGCCAGCCCCCTCTCAGGAGAGGGATTATTGATCTGCATCTGGCACCGGGGCCAAAGCCTGCTGAAAGCGTAATTAATTGATCAGTAAGTGCTCCGAGATCCCAGATGAAAGAGCCACGTAATTACCAAGTATCATCCAGTGGCCCTGGAAGTAATTGTGATAACGGCTCAGGGTTAGCACTCGGAGGCAGAATTAGCTCGGTGCTTAATGTCACCCTCCAGGGACAGACCCTGTGCCACTGTGCCACGTGAGGGGCTCCTCGAGCGTGGGCCCGGGAAACAAAAGCCCTCTGTGCATCCCCTGAGATGCCGGTCCCCGAGGAGAGGCTGGGACAGCGGGAGGGTGGTCAGGAGGGTGCAGGGTGAGGGGCAGAGTCAGAGCAGAGAAGGGATCTCTGAGGGGCAGAGTCAGAGCAGAGAAGGGATCTCTGGCTCCCAAAATCACTGAGGCTGGACAGGACCACTGGAGATCTTCATCAGTGAAGACCACCCATCACCAGGACTGCAGGAGCCCGGTGAACACCCCAGTTTCCACAGGAAGGCACTGGAGCCTAAAAGCTGTGTCTCCAGAATTTCTGATTACGCAAAAATTCAGCTCCATGTGGGATTCTCTGACAATTCCCAGCCTTATTTTAGATTTTTACGGTCTGCTATAAAAGCAGTTACAGTAAATTATTAGACCTACATGTGGGCTGTCAGGAGGCTTCTTCCCTATTAAATCCCCCTCAATGTTGTGTCCTCCCTGAGCTCAGCTGGGCTCTGTGTCCCGTGTCCCTCCAGCCCCAGCACACGCTGGGCTCAGGGCCACCAAGAGTTTGGGGACCTGGGGCTGGTGCAGCACCTTTCCCAAGAAGCTTTTCCCAGGTGCAGAAAACCCTCCTGGGAATCAAAACCAGTCCTCACTGTGTCATCCTAGCAGCCAGGTCAGGGAGAGCAGAGCAGGATTTGCTTCCACTGCCAAACACAAGGCAAAACCTGATCTCCTGGGTGCTGGGGAGAGATTTACAAATTTCCCTGGTTCGTTCCATTAACCCCGTGGCTGCTCAGCAGGGATCTCAGCAGTGCTGACTGCAATAAAGTGACCTCCTTAACCTGCAGCCAAGGCTCCTTCCCACTCTCCCAGCTCCCAGCCCCGCCTGAGGCACAGCCTGAGCAGCTCTGAGCTCTGGTGCCATCTCCGGGTGACAGGACGGGGACAGGGGCATCTCCCCGGGGGTCACAGGGGGCTGAGCTGCCGTGGAGCGTGCCCGTGTCACTCAGCTGACACACACAGTAACTCGGTGCCTCGCACACTCATTATCTGCAACTGGAAATGTCTCCCACAGGGCTGGAATTGGGGTGGGATGGGAACCGTGGTCAGAACCATGCTGGGGTCCGTGCCTGGTGGGACAAGTGGGCAGAGGACGAGTGGCCAGCAGGGCAGGGCTGGCAGCAGGGCAGGGCTGGCAGCTCTATCCCGTGCCATGGAGAGGCAGGAGCTTCCCGGGAGGCACAGGCACTGCTCCCAGCGTGCTGCAGCTGCGGGAAACCGTGGGTTTCTCCCCGCACACTCACCAAAGCCCCTGCAGGGGGACGGGCAGCCGCAGCCACAGCCCCGGGCAGCGAGGTCGGTGTTCCCTGGGAGCGCTTCCCTGGCTCGTGTTCGCGGTGCGTTCCCTGAATCTCACGGCAGCTTGTGCTGCATCTCCCACGCACCCGCACACGCTGCCATGCTGGAGCTCTGCCAGCGCCCCACACATGTTGCTTGCTCCTCCTCCTCCTCCTCTTCCTCCTCCTCCTCCTCCTCCCCAGCCTCCCTCCCGCCGCTCCGAGTCCTGCCCGCACCCCTGCGGATCCCCTGGGGCCGCTGGCTGCTCTGGCACCGTGCCGGGATCTCTGCCCACCCTTCCAAAATCCTCAGAGCACCCCCCTGGGCAGAGCCGCGGCCGGATCCAGCCTGCAGCTCAGAGCCCCAAGGCTGGCATCCAGGGACAAGCCCCTCCAGGAAACGCTGCTGGAAGCCGTGCCCGGCTGCAGGGAGCGTCAGGAGCCACGTTAGACCTTCCATGGCCACAAATCCCTGCTGGCAGGACGCTGAGCAGGTGCTGGGAGCCAAGGCAGCGTTATTCCAGAGGAGGCGTTTATCCAACAGCCCTTCGGGAGTGCCGGGGGTTTACTGCCGGCCTCTCATCACACTGGCACTCGCAGCAGCAGGAAGTTCCAGAGAGCCCCATAATAGCTCTGCACGAGTGAAATGTTGTTCTTTTGTTAGGATCTCTGGGGATTATGATCCCTGGATCCACGAGAGCTCACAGAGCTGCAGGATGGGCAGTGGCTCTGCCCCGGGGGGGGTTACACTGTGAGTGGGGAACCCCCGCAGGTCCCCAGCCCAGGGTACAGTGTGAGGACCCCAGCCACGGTGTGGGGACTGTGTTTTAGGGGTTTTCCTCGTTAAACAACCCCTGAGCCTCCACCCAAAGGCTCCCGGGGGGCGGGGGGACAAGGCTGGAGGCGGTTAATGGCTTCCCACCTGCAGGAGCTGCGGAAATGTTCCCAGCAAAGCACGGGCTCTGCTCCAAGCTCTTACAAGCTAATCAATGAAACATCACAGCTTGGGAGCCGGGGCAGAGCAAAGCAGCACAGTATGGATTTTATTTTTTCATGCAAAGAGCTTTAGTACAAATCCCTTTTTCTCCCCACAAAGAGAGCGAGCAGCCTCTGCAGAGAAAGCCAAGCCTGGGGCACCAGGGAGGACACAGGGCTGGGCTGGGAGGGGGCTGTCACCTCCCCTGTGAGGCCCAGCCACAGGCAGTGCCACTGTCCTGCTCCTTGTGCCACCCAGTTCATGGATTCTGCTCCCTGGGTGGTGCCCAAAGCAGGGGAGGTGCAGGTGTGGCCCTGCTGGCCCAAGGCTTTGCTGGCCGGGCCACAGATGCCATCAGGAGTGGGCTCTGTGGGGCTGCCACTGCCTCTGCAGAGCTGTGGGGGAGCAAAGCACCGCTCCCTGCTCCAGCTGCAGGGGGTTTCTGGGACCTGGGCGACGCCATCTGCTTTAGCCACTGCAGAGGGACCTTCCAGTCCCGGGGACCCTCCCACCCCTCTGTTTCACGGCACAGAAATGAGTTGAAGCGAGCGGCTGGACTGCTTTGGCAGAATAATGGACTCTGTGCTGTGATCAGGGCTGGGCTGTGGCTGCACGTCCCCGCTCCCGGTAACCAGCCCCTGATCCCGGCTTGTGCAGCATCTCCGGGGATTTGCTGTTTGCCTGCAGGCCGTGGGAACTCGAAGCAGTGACAGAGCAAACGCCAGGTCTGAGCGGGCTCATTACTAATTCCTCCTTGTGAGGATGATTCTCCTCATCTGTCTGTTCTCGGGATCTGTCAATGAGCCAGTTCATTCCCACTTAGGATGCGCTGTGCTGATACTGCATCACACTGATTCCAGGAGAATGTGCCTGGTGCCACATCCAATCCATCACAACAACCCACGGCAGCCATCGGATACCTCCCTCCCTCCCTCCCTCCCTCAAATGCATCATCCCCTCAAAGATCACAATCAGCTGTTGGACAAAGCCGGGCTTTCACAGTGCCATGGTTACTGGTGCCGATTGTAATCTGCGATTTCCTTCTTTTCCCTTATTTCCTGTTCCTTTCCCTTCCCACCCACTGGTGCTCGCCCCCTCTCTCCAGTGTCTCCAACAACTCAGGGATTATTCCCAATCAGCATCACTGAGGAATGCTGATTGCATCAGTTCCTCACTGACTGCTTTTATGATTCCCATGGGGAAATGATTTGAGCCAGACAAATGAAAAATATTTACCTGTGGTTGGCGCTGAGGGCCAAGGTCTGCACCCAGCTCATCCTGTCCTGCAGACGCCTCCAGCCTTCCCGGGCATTCCTGCCTGGCTCAGGGTGCTGAGCACTGGCACTGAGCCCTCCTGCCTGGATCAGGGGACTCTGAAATGCACGGGGAGACACTGGTGTGAGGGAGAAAGCCAGAGCATTTTCCTGAAGACAATGGAATGCAGCGAGTGTAGAGTAATGCAGAGGCAAAGAACTCCCTCTCTCCAGAGGCAGTGGGGTAGCACTAAAATCATGCTGCACTCTGCCTCACTTCATAAAAACTTCTTGTTATTCCTCAAGGAGGAATTGCAAGAGAGGACAACAGTTCTGTGCACTCCTGGATTTACAAATGCTGTTTTATGTATCAGTGTCATCTCTCTTGCAATTTATACGGGATGCAATGAGTAAACACCAGCAGTCCTGGCAGGAATACTGACTTTGGAATGGATGCAGAGAACGGAGGACCAGGTAGGAAAGCCTCCCCAGAGCAGGTATTTTCCAGCTGAAAGGTGGATTTGTAGAAGGCAGATTTCTCCAGGATTTGTGGGGCTGGTCAGGATGGGGGGGCCACGGAGCCGCTGGCTTCTCCTTGACTGATGTGAACCCTGCTGGAGCAAAGAACTGAAAATCACAACAGAAAAGTCTTGAAAACTTTTGGGACGTCACAGTGCAGCAGTGAGACACGGATACAGCAACCAGAGCAACACCATTGCCTTGGGAAGGAGCCTGGCAGCTGTGGACTGGAGGGGCTGGAAGTGCCTGGAGCTGGTGGGAGCCTCTCCAGGCATTGCCACGAGGAGCTTCAGTTAATTAAGCTCTGAATTATGAATTATGCATAGAGCATAAAACAATGTCCTGATTTCTGGCTGGGGAATTAAGGAGCCATGGGCTCAGGTAGGTGCTCCCAGGCTTCAATCCTGGTGCACAAGGAGAGCTTTTGCTCCATGGGGGGATGGCTCACTGGGATGTAACACAGGGGCTGTGGAGCTGTGCTGGGGCCCATGGCCCACACGGGGACACTGAGGGGTGCAGAGGTGATGCTGGGGACACAGCACCCCGGGCAGGCTGTCCCTTCCCTCCAGTTCCACAGGGATGCTGCTGCCCGCCTCCCCCTCAGCGGGTTTGTTTCCCTCAGCCCCCTCCAAACCCCAGTGGGCAACAGGGAGCCTATTTTCACGCTGTGCAAAGTCTTCTTCTGTTGACAAGGAACAAGGACTTCCCTCCTGAGCGGGCCCCCAGCTGTGCCCGCTGGCACTGGCTCGAAGGGGCTGGATCCCAGCCTGGCCTCCGGCTCAAACCCTCCATTCACACCGTGTTTGGAAGGCAAAGCAGGGAATCAGCCCCGTTCCCAAAGCCAAAGGCTGGAGTGGCTCTGCCATCTCGGAGGCACAAAGGCCTTTTCTGCCCCGGGACAATATTGCCACTCACCAGCAGTGCCCCCAGCCAGCGGAGCCTGGGCACGGCTCCTCAGAGCCGCCTTTCAGCTGCACTACAGGGCACCTCTGCTTCCAAGTCTAAAGCTGAGGTTATTTTTCCGCTTCCTTGTGCCGTTGAAGCCCCCCCGGGCAGTGTGGAGGAGGGGTGAAAGCTTCCCAAGGAAGCTGCAGGGAGGAGGCTGGTGCCCTGTGTGACAGAGGGCAGGAGAGGCAGCAGCCTGGCACCCCGTGCTGCCCTCTGTGCCCTCACGGGAGCCCCACGGAGCAGCTGCATCTTCAGCAGGGTCCCCAGAGTGTTTTGGGACGGCTCACACGGATCTGGAGCCAGGAATCAGGGGTGGTGGGGTCTGTCCTGGTGGGGTCTGTCCCCCAAGCGCCTCTGTCCCCGTCTCCCACCTGGGACAGGAGCTGCCTGTGAGGTGCTGGGCGGCTCCGCGGGCCACAGGGCAGATGCTGCAGGATCCCACAAGGTGGATGTGTCCCAGGGCTCCACAGGCAATGCCCAGGCTGGCGGGGGCTGGGAGATGCGCTTCCCCTGCCCCGCGGGCGCGGGGAGCCGCGAGTGGGCGGCACAAAACTGCGGAGCAAACGCGGCAGCACCGGCGGCTGCGGCACCGGCGCGGAAATAAATGAGAGATTGATTTTCCGGGCAGTTCGGGTCTCGTGGGTCGCAGCTGCCGTGAGGAGCGGAGCGCAGGCGTGGCCGCCGCCGGGGGCTGTCACCTCCCTGCGCTCCCCGGTGCTGAGGAGCCGCCGTGGGAGGGGTTGGGGGCCAGGCACCCAAAATTAAAGCAACTCTTTGCCAAAAGGCAAAGCAACTCTGAGCGGCTCCGGGGCCTCACTGCAGTGCTGGGGACAGGCAGGGAGCTGGCAAGGCTGGGGACTCTGGGAAGGACAGGGAAGTGGGTGTCCTGTGCTCCCTGTGTCCCCCTGCTCCCTGTCATCAGCCCCTTCCCAAACCGCAGAGAGCAGCACCAGAAAGGCACCGTCTGCCTTTAGCATCTTATCTCCAAGCTGCTCTTGCTAAGTCACATCTGACTTAATTATGGTAATTAAGATTGACATTAATACGAGATTAAAATGTGAAATTAAAATTAGCTGTGAAACTTATCTGAGTTTTTAGAGCAGTTATTGATTTTCTCCACTGTTAATCAAAGGTCTGAGGTAACGGCCGATGAACACGGTGCTAATTAGAGCAATGCCCATAAAGTGGCCTCGGGAGATGTTTGTCTTATTTCTCAGAATACCTCGGGTTTCTGACCACGAAAACATCTCTGGCCCTGATACTGCTGAAGGAGCTCAAGAGGCCACATTTTGCCCCCTCCTGTCGGCGCTGTTCCTGCTATGGAGCTGGGCTGTGCATGCAGCCATGCCCAGCCATGCCCAGCCATGCCAGGGCTGCAGGAGCTGCTCCAGCTGCAGGGGTTTCAGGGTGGCAGGTCCCAGCTGCAGGCAGAAGGGCCCTGGTGTTTCGGGGAGCAGCAGAACACGGAGATCCCGGGAGCACCGAGGCTGCCGCTCTCCCTCCGCACACATCCCGCTGTTTCTCCGGGAGAGATTTCACAGCCCATTAGGCCTCAGCGCCGGCTGCGGGAGGGAAATTATTCAAATCACAGCAGCTCTGGGGAGTCCGTCCTGCGGTTCATCCCATCCCATCTCCCTACACACACTCCTGCCTCCCAGCTCACCTGAGTCCCCAGCAAAGCTGGGGGGACAGGAGGACCCCAGCACTGCTGTGAGACCCCCAGGCAGCACAATTCCCAGCAGCAGGTGCCTTCCCCAGCTGTGCTGCCCTGGAGTCACGGGGTGCAGTCTCGTGGGAGTGCATCCTCTAAGCCTGGCTTGAGCCTCACCATTCCCTCTCCATCACTAACAACTTTTGCCACTTCGTGGGCATTTCTGCATCACAAATACAGTGTTTGGTCTCTTTTCCTGCCTGTTTCCATGGCACTGCTGCTATTATCTGGCTATCTTCAGAGTTTACTACAATGCAGATGAGCACAATAAAAATCACTCAAGGAGAACTGCTAAATGAGAGACAACTCTTATCTTTAGCACCGGCAGGTCGGGAGGGAAGCGGGGCTGGAGCAGAGGGGGAGCGGTGCAGGCTGCGCTCGCTGTGCCACAGGAAGCTTTGTTCGACCAAATTAAACCTCTGAGCAGGCGGGTCCCAATTGGGTATGAGAGTACCAGCGTTAAATAACACGCTGCACCTCTCGCTGCTTTCTCTCTCTTCCTTATTTTGTTCTTCTCCAGCCTGCTGCCCAACTGCTCCCAGCTGGCAGCGGCTGGGAGTGACACCGGGAATGCAAATGACCTGCCGCCCGCTCCCCAGCGTCCCCGGGCTGCTGCCTCCGCTTCCAGCGGCGCCGGGGCAGGAGGGAGCTCAGCAGAGCCCGGCAGGGAAAACGGCAGCAGGAGCAGTCCCCGTGTTTGGACAGTTCCTTGCCTCGGTGTGTTCTGCCTGGTGGCACTGGTAGTGACACCAGAGTGTGATGTTGTTGCTGAGGTAACGGGATCGGTGTAATTGCTCCCGCAAAGGTAGCGGGGACTTCTCAGATGGCAGCATCAACAAACTGGCTCTTTAGGGAAGAGCTGGGCTGCGTCTCGTGCGGTTTGACACTGGTGTTGTGCATTCGTGACATTGCTCTGGCTATCTGACTTGACAGGCAGAGCGGCCGGGAGGACCCGGCGCCCTCACCGGGAGGGGATTCACAGTAAACATTTCAGGGCAGGATCTGGGATTTCAAGAGAACGAAGCCTCTGTTTCTGCTCATCTCAAAGTCAGTGTAATTGCACCGTGTGCTCTACGGGCCCAGGAGTGGCCTGCTGGGACCCTGGGCTCACTGCTCCTGCTGGTGGCCTGGGCAGGGGGACGGGCAGGGGGCTCCTGGGAGCCACCCAGGCCACGGTTCCCCTGCAGGCAAGGAAGCTGAGGAGCTCTGGGGCCAGGTCCTGAGCAGGGACCGCCTGTGTGCTGCTTCTTTTGCCACAGGACTGGGGGTACCCCAGTGCTCACCCACGGCCACGGTGCCAGCCCAGCATTAAGGGGTGCCCCAAGCAGCACCCACAAACTGTGAGATTTTGTATGCTCAGTGCCTCCACCCCACTGAGGTCAGGCAGGTCACAGCTGCAGCTCCCTCCAAGCCAGGCTTTGCTGGCTCCAGCAGCAGAGCCAGAAGCCCAGGAGCATCCCTGATCCCAGGGGAGCCATGGGAGCCTCCCCACAGCACCTCTGCCCCATTCACAGCCCACTTTGGGGGAGCCAGAGGAGAGGGAAGGAGGGTACATCTGGGCTTGAGGAGGGAGTGAGAAGGGCTTGGAGTGCTGAGGGGGCCTTCGGGTGTAGGGGGTGGGATGCTGAGCAGAGCTGGGATGCTGAGAGGGGCTTTGGATGCTATAGGGGGCTTGGGGACAAGGGGCATTGTGACGGGACAAGAATCGGGGCACAGGCTGATGGGGGGCCTGCAGTGGGAGCACTGCCCAGGCTGGGGGGGCACCGGCACTCCCGGGGCGGGAAGAAGACGAGGAGGGCGGAGGAAAACACGGGCAACCGTGTGCCCGGGGCTGCTGCGGGAGCCGTACCCGGGCTGGTCGGTGGGGCCGGGGCGA
>VZSE01012708.1:54137-92979 GCA_013398275.1 Promerops cafer
GGCAGCGGCAGCGGCGCGGCGGCGGGAGCGGGGCCCGGCGGAACGCGGAGCTCAGCACCGCGGGGCGGACAGCTCCCGCCGCCCGGGAACGCTCCGGAGCCGCGTCCTCACCGGGAACCGAGCGCGAACGGGGCCGCGGCCTCCCGGGAGCCGCGCCGGACCCTTCGCCTCCCTCCCGCAGGGAGAACAGCCCCATGTGTCCCCAGCCCCCCGTGTGTCCCCAGCCCCCGGTGTCCCTCCGGCCCTCACTTCCATGTCCCCACTGGTGTTCACCATCTCGGTCAGGGGGTGTCCGTGGGGGTGAGTGTTTACCCAGGGGCTGTTCGTTCCACGTGTCCCCCGTTTCCTCGCAGACCCGCTCCCTCTGCCACCGCCGCGATGCCAGACCTAAGAATAGGCTCCGGGATGCGCTCGCGGGTGACTTGGCAAAGTCATCGCAAACTCGCGTGGGGCTTGGAGACGACTGAAGCGGTGCCTATGCCCAGTCCCTCGGCGCTGCTGGGATGGCAGGACGAGGCAGCCGGGCCTGGGTGTGCATCTGGGTGGGGTTCCCAGTGTGGATTGCTCGGTGGGAGAAGGGGAGAGGCCGGTGTGTGCTGGCGCTGCAGTGTGCTCGGGGCCTGAGGCTGCGCTCCGGGGCTGGCAGGGTGTTTATAGCAAACACAAGCAGCTCCTGGTGTCAGGAGTGCTGTGCGGTGCTGTCTGCCCACTCCAGTCCCTGCTCTAGTGGCCAGATTGCATTAAATGACTTTGACTTTTCAGTCTGAAACCCGGCTCTCCGGGCGGGGATTGTATTACAGAATCCATCCTTTCTGGGCAGCAAAACAGCAACGGATGTAGAGGGTGGCATTTCTCCCTCACCTGCACGGGTTTGTGTTCTGTGTACGTGCACATACGTGTGGAGGAATCAGATGTGAAGTCCCTGCCAGTTCTGGCATCCTGTTCCAGCACGGGGACACACAGGAGGCACGTTCCTCTGGTGTGTTACACAAACGCTCTGGTCCGGGCTGCCGGTGCTCTGTGTGAGAGCAGCGAGGATCCCGGGGCTCCCGGGGGGCCTGGGGAAGCAAAGCCAGCAAGCACAGGCCCAGTGAGGGCTCTCAGCTCCCTCACTGCCTCGTGTGCTGAGGCAGGAGGGCTGCCCCAGTCCCACTGGGAGCATCAGCAGGCAGTCCAGCTCCCGGGAACAGGATTTGGCACAATCTGCCATAAATCTCATGGTGGAAGAACACAGTGTGCTGAACTCCTCTTTCCTTGGCAGAGAGAGGGAGCTGATAAATTGTTGACCCTTTACAAGGTTTGGTGAATTATTGCAGTAAAATCCCAACTCCTGCCTACGCAGCCTGGAGTCAGTGGCGACGTGGCAGCTCTGCCCGTGCCTGGGGGGAGTCTTGTCCATCTGTGTGGAGGGGGACACAGCCAAGGGCCCAGAGCAGTGAATCCTGCTGTTCTCCAGCTGGGGGGGAGCAGGATCAGACCCCGCAGAGACAGATTGCTCTGCTCCATCTGCTGCTCTTTCTGTTCATGCACCCAAGAAAAAACCATTTTCACATGACTTGCACCCATCGGGTGCTTGGCTGGTGGCTTTGGGTGCTCTGCACTGGTGAAGCCATTTAGATCACCAGAGAGGAGGTGTGAAAGCCTCTCCTCTGCTCTCGGCATCCGCTCGCACCCACCCACCGGCGCAGAGCAGAGCAGAGCAGGCAGCAGAGGCACGTCCCTGCACAGGGACTTGTGCCAGGAGGCTCCGGGCAGCCTGTGCTGGAGCAGCAGCATCCCGGGAACGTGGGCACCAACAGGGGCATCTATTTGTACCCTGGAATGATGCAGTGGGCAAACACGGGGGGTGTGGGCAGCTGAGTGCAGAGAGGGCAGCGCTGCCCGTGCTGCCCATGCAGGCTCAGCCCCTGGCTCTGGGGATGGCAGGGGCACAGCTGAACCCCCTGGGAGATCCAGGCTTTCTAAATATATTTGGGGTGTCCAATATAGGCTGTGATGAGACCAGCAAACCCTGCCTGAGGCTGCAGTGCCAGGAGCAGAAATGCAGCTGGGGGTGCTGAACTTCGGGCTCCTGCGCACCCCCAAAGTCTGCACCCTCCCTTCCCTTCTTCGAGGCATTGGGGCACTCCTGGGGTGGCTGTCAGAGCCCAATAGCGAGGACAGAGATCCCCCTGGCTCTGTGGTGAGCACAGCACCACGGGAGGCTGTTTGCAGAGGATCAGGTGTGTCCGGCAGGAAGGAAAACCGAGCGTGAACTCGGCGAGGGCTGCAACAAGTGCGTGGTGAGCTCTCGCGGCAGCACCCCCAGCAACGAGATAACAGCACAGAGCCAGGCTGCCGGCGCTGATAACGGGAATGGGGCTGGTCTGATGGAGAGCTATCAAAGGCCATGGCAAATGGCTCCTCTTCCTTCTCTCCTCCTCGGCAGAAAGGACGAGGAGAGCCTGGATCAGGAGTAAATGAAATTAGTCTCTCTCAGCCCTCTGCTTCTCTGGTATTTTTTGCCGTTATGAATATACAAAGATGCCATTTCAAGCGCAGTTTTGTGGATGTCACAGTGTCACAGACATTTCCTTCTGTACATTTTTAACTTCTCCTTCACTGAGGAATCTGGTGGCAGGATTTAGGGCTGAGGAGCCAGGCTGCGCCGAGTCAGCTGAATGTGCTCCCTTGGCATGCAGAACGGCAGCAGGGATCTTGGAATAGCAAACCATGTGAAAAGGGAAGTGTGTGATCCATCCCTTGGAAGTCAGGTGGTGCTGGGTTCGGAAGTTAATGGATAATAAGTGATGGATGAGGCAGAGGAGTGCCAGGGCATTTCTGGACAGGTAATGTGGGCATCAAAACTGGCTGATGTGAGCGTGGCCCATCCTGCCAGCGGGCAGGGATGTTCCCTGGGTATTCCAGGTCAGTGCCAAGTGCTGGGGTGCTTTGTTATCCCATTTTTACAGACAGTTGGTTTTTTTTAATGAAATAGGCTTTGTCTGATTAAATAACACACAGCTTTTGATGTAGACTACAAGCAGCCTCAGAAATCTGTGTATTTTCCATCCTCTGTCACTGCGATGAGCACAGCTGCTTCCAGTGGGCTTTGGGAACAAAAAAACCCTAAACCAGAGTAACCTTCTGTGAGCAATCCGAAAGTTATTTACTCGACGCGATTTTATTTTTCAAATATTTGAAAGTGGTTACTGAGCAGTAAAATAGGCTCCAAGGAAATCCTGTTACAAAACACAGGCTCTATTTTAATTAGCATGACGTGAGCGACACGGCTGGAACCGGGGCTGCCACCGAGTGCATCTTCCAGGAGCTCGGAGATGTCTGTAGGAAACACGGCATGAGCACCGGCTTTCCAATTTTCCAGTCCATCAGGATGGATTTACACTCTTGTCAGGGGTATGAAATTGCTGGATGTGGTGGTGAGAGTTGTGTGGCTTTAACCACTTGACTTGCCAGGCACAGGGTGCTCTGCAAGGTGGGGATGTGCCTGTCCCTGCTCTGGTCACACGGGAGGGGCAAGGGGACACCGGCATCCCAACAGCACCCAGCCCTCTGCCCTTGCCAGGGCTTCAGCAGGATGAGCCACACGGGAGCCTGGGGACCAAGGGCAGCACCTGGACAGGCCCCTTTTGGCAGGGCAGAATGTGGGGCCAAAGCCAACGTTGCCAGCAGAAACCTTGGGGTGCAGCTGGTGCCAGCCCCTGGCAGTGGGGAAGGGGAGCTGCTGTCCCCCAGCTGGTGCACCCCAAACCAGGGGGCAAAGGGCAGAGTGAGGAGGGCTCGTGGGGTGAGAGAAGGTTTGGCACCACTCTGGCTCTGGCTGCTGCCCCTCAGCTACTGCTCGTAGCTGTGTTCCACGGCTTGCCGGAGCCCTTCCCGAAAGGACCTGCTTCACGGGATCGCTTTTCCTGCTGCTGCACAAGTGAGAGGTGCTGGATTGATGGGATGCAGGGAGCAGATCTGCCTGGTGCAGGTGCCTCAGCTGCTCTCCCTGCAGCCCCGACGCAGTGGCAGGGAACTCAGCCTGCAGGAGCCAGGAGGAAGGGAAGGAGAAGGGCTCTGCAGCAGGAGCCCTTCCTGCCGAGGTGCTCAGGGAGGGAAGGTGTCCTTCATTCCAGGGGACAGGCTGCCAGCTCCTGGCTGTCTGTCTCCTTTCACAGCTTGTTAACCGACAAGTTGTTAAGGATGTTCTTGCTCTGTCCCGTGGGGTTGGTCCTGCTCCATCTGCATCCTGCTCTACCCACGGATAAAAATACCTGCACAGTGTAAACGGCAGCCAGAGAGAGGAGTGAGGATCAGTGAGAGGAGCAGCCCTGCAGACAGCAAGGTCAGTGAAGGAGGAGGAGGAGGAGGTGGTGCTGCAGGTGCCCGTGGTGCAGCCCAGGGTGAGGCAGCTGTGCCCCTGCAGCCCATGGGGATCCACAGGGAAGCAGAGATCCACCTGCAGTCCATGGAGGAGCCCGTGCTGGAGCAGGATCCTGGCAGGATTCGTGGATCCATGCAGAGGGGAACCCGCACTGGAGCATGTCTGCTGGCAGGACTCATGACCCCGTGGAGGGGATCCAGGCTGGAGCATCCTGTTCCTGAAGGACTGACCCTGTGGAAGGGACCCACACTGGAGAAGCCCATGGAGGACTGCAGCCTGTGGGGAGTTCATGGAGGAATGTCTCCCGTGGGAGTGATGGAGCAGCTTTGGTGGGCACCCAGCATCCATCCAGTGTCAACCCAGCACATCCACAGGGTCAGCTGCGCTGCTGGGAAGATGGGAAACAAATGAAGCTCTGCTGCTCAGCTCTGTTATGTCTCGGATTTCATCCGTAAAGATTTCCAAAATCAGAGGAGAGCCATGGAGCAGGGCGGCTGGAGGAGCCAATGGGAGTCTGGGACTGAAGGGCAAGGCTGGGAGCAGGGGAGGTTCATCTTCCATACCGGAGAGGCTCTTGCTGTGGGTTTCCAGCAGAGCCCGTGGCACTGGCTCAGAACCAAGTGCAGGTGTTGGTTATCCCTGCCTTGGATCTACACCTGTGGTCCCTGAGGCTGGTGGATTCTTGAGCAGCCTCATGTGACATGGGATAGCCCCAGGACCCCCCAAAAATGGGACATCAGGGAGGATCTGCCAGGAGCTGTAAAAGTGGAGGCTGTGTCTGGCAGGAGCATTCCTCTGGCACTGTTGAGAAGAGACCATTCCTGCCCTCCTGTCTCTGTTGGACATTGGGTGTGAGATAACGAGCCCTTTGAAGCTGCTGGGAGCTCGTGTCACCCTGCCACAGCTGTGGGAACTGCACTGAGCCCTAAATCAGGGATCCAGCCCAGGGTGCTGCTCCTGGGGAGTGAGCTGGGGCACCTGGATCCAGCCCCCCTGGGATGGGGACCCTTTGCTGCAGCGCTCTGTCCCGTGGTGGCTCAGGGCTGTCCCCAGTCAGGGGGGATGGTGTTCCCAGCGTGCTGAGGAGCTGATTTCCCCTCTGTTCCATCTTTTTGCTTGCTAGAGTTCCCGGCAGCAGTGCAGCTGCTGCTGGCCCACTCCCAGGGCACAGGCCTGACTCAGACATCTCTCTTTTATTCCTTTTTCCTCCTTTTTCTCTCTCTGGGAAGAGGCCAGAGCAGCAGCTGACCAGCCCCGAGCACTGGCTGGGCCTGGAGCTTTCCTGATGCACAGCGAGGAGGCTCTGCCTGCATTCCCAGGTCTGCGTTGAGCAGGGGCAAGCTCGGACCTGTCCAACCTTTCTCCTTTTTCCTGGCCCCAGGAGCCCATGGACTGCAGTAAGTTTTCAACCCCCAGGGAGCCCAGGAGGCTGGGCAGGGGCCTGGCTCTGTGCCTGCTCCATGGGGGTGGGGACAAGGCGTTGGCACCCCAGGACAGATGGCTGCAGCAGGAAGGTGCAAGGAGACTTCACGGAAGCGCGATCCAAGCTGCTGGCGGTGCAGAGGGATCGGATGAGCAGCCTGGCCACTCAGCCCGGCTCCGGAGGCATCATTCCAAGTGCAAAGCTTCAGTCTAGGAAGGAAATCCGGTGCCAAATCCAAAGGCATCCAAAAACTCGAGCACGACAGAAGGGATAACTGTGGGATGGATCCCAGAGCGGCGTCATCTGCTCGGCAAGGAGGATTCTCACGTCTCGGCCCGTCTCTCTGTCTTGCACGCTGGGGTGGGATGTGCCAAAGGCAGGAGCTGAGGGGCCAGGAGCACCCCAGGGAGGGTGGACACCCCGAGAGGGGACAACAAAGGTGGTGCCAGGCCCTCCAGGGGACGCTCAGTGATGTGCTGGGGCCCAAGGGCGAGGGGGCCACTGCGGGGAGCTGGCACTGCCATGTGGGGCTGGGGCACAGCAGGCAGGAGGGACCAGGCTCGGGAACAGCGTGGGGGAGTGAGGGAATGTTCTGGAAAGCGGTCATTTCGGGGCAATTTCAGAGCTAGTCAGGACGGCTGGAAATATTTAAAATTCAAGAGAGAATCTCCATCTGACGTTTTCGGGTGGATTAATGGAGCATGGCAACATTTTGTGGATGAGATGCTTCATCTCGGGTAGAGTGGTGGCTGGGGGACAACACTGAGGACATCACTGCTGATGTCCCCTCTGCCACCCTGCATCTCTTCCATGATGATGGGGCTGCACAGGAACGGGGCTTGCATCTCCTGATGCTGATTTAAATGCAATTTCAGTAAAAAAAACAGGCTTTTCCTGACAGGCCTGAACTTCCGTTTGCAAAGATACCAAATCCCTGAATTGACAGACTACTCTGGCATGAGCCCTAAGAGCTCCCAGTGCTCCCAGTACACCAGCACACATCCCTGCCCACCGCAGGAGTTCTTGGCTAAGTCCTCTTGGACACATCCAATGCCATCCTTGGAGAGTTCAGACTGTTCCCAGCACTGTCGGGGTTAATCAGTTCTGGTGCAGGGGTCAGATCCTGGAGCAACACTGCCCAAAGCAGCCACCCACAGCAAAGCCATCCCAAAATCTGGGGCCCCAAGGCAAGGAAAGGCTCTTTTCCAGGGCACACAGCCCCCGCCAGACAATGTGTCTCCCTTCACTCCTTATCCATGCACATTATCCACGCAGCAGTTTTTAAATTGCTGCTGGACACTATATTTACATAAATATGTGAGCCAATGAGGTCGAAAACCCTGGTGAGCCCTAAATGGTGAATTAGGTTTTTGGAAAGAGGATTTTATCAATTTACTGCGAGTGCAAATCAACAGAACAGAATTTACAAACCCATCAAAAAGCGAGGTGACAGTTTGGAATTAATCCTCTGCCCCAGGCACAGGATGTACCTCCACAAACATCTCCCAGCATAAATATATTTGAGAAATAGTGGAGGAAAACGTAACTCCTAATGCCTGAGCACGCTGGCGGCGGCGGCAGCGGGAGATGAATGGAGTTAATGTCATCGGGAAGGTGCTGCCGCCTCCTGCTTTATTTTTATCCAAGACTCAGCGCCCAGCCTGCGCTGAGATATTGCAGTTTGTCTTTGTGCCAGAATTTCCCCCGAAGAAAATCTCCCCGATAATCGCTCTTCCTCATCTATTCCTATGTAGAAAAAAAAAAGAGAATAATTTAATTCCGTTCCTCTGCACCCCTCACTGCTTGGAGAAGCCCCGGAAGGCTGCAGGTCCTGGGGGGATGAGCGCCTGTGCCCCCCCGGGCTGGATGTGGCTTGGGGGACGGATTTGGGACAATGACTGGCAGCGTTGGGTGCAGGGATCAGGGATGTGCCCAGGTAGAGGGGGATGCTGCTGGTGCCGCGGTGCTTCCCTGGGGGAAGCCGAGCTCTCGGGCACCTGCTGGGCCACGGCGCTGCTCCCTCCTTAAGGACCGGACACAAACCCGTGTCCAAACCGAGCGCAGCATCCTACAGACACAGAGATTCCCAATTCCTGCTCCTCCCGGGCTCTCGGCTCCGCGGCTCCCGCGGCGGGATCGGTGCAGCCGCCCGGCGAGGGACTGGGCTGCTCTCCTGTCCCCTGAGGGGTTCAGAGCTGCCGCGGAGATGAAATCAGCGAGGCAATAACCAGTAAAAGCCAAACTTCTCAAGCTTTCTAATCACAACTAGAAAGGCTCCTTTTCAGCTTTTGTTTCCAGCTCACAGAGGAGCCCGTGGCTGCCAGCGGCGAGATGGCTGGCTTTGTTGTGGAGATGACTGTGAAGGACACAGGCTGTGTTCCCATTTAGGAATGCATTGAGGCTTTCTTGGAATTCATTAGGAAAGGTAGGGAGGGAAGGGTGCAGCAGAACAAGAGTCCTTGCCGCTGCAGCCCGCTCCCCGGGGGAAGAGCTTTTCAGTTTTTCCACCGCAAAACGTCTTCTACAAATCTAAATTCGAAAGTGGCTCCGTTCCTCCAGTGGGGCTCATCTGCAGCCAGCCGGGAAGGGGGAGGTGCCCGCCCTGCAGTTGTTGCCCAGAATCGCCGGGCTCTGGTCCCAGCAGGACCCCCACGTCTCCTCCCTCAGACCCATCTCAGGTGCGCTGAACAGCTCTGCCAGAGCTCAGCACGGAATCATGGAATGGTTTGGGTTGGAAGGCACCTTAAAGCCCATCTCATCCCACCCCTGCCATGGGCAGGGACACCTTCCACTAGCCCAGGCTGCTCCAAGCCCTGTCCAACCTGGCCTTGGACACTTCCAGGGATACAGGGGCAGCCACAGCTTCTCTGTGCCAGGGCCTCCCCACCCTCCCAATTCCTTCCCCATATCCCATCTAACCCTGCCCTCTGGCAGTGGGAGCCATTCCCCTTGTCCTGTCACTCCATCCCTTGTCCCAAGTCCCTCTCCAGCTGTCCTGGAGCCCCTTTAGGCACTGGAAGGGGCTCTGAGCTCTCCCTGGAGCCTTCCCTTCTCCAGGTGAGCACCCCCAGCTCCCCCAGCCTGGCTCCATGGCAGAGGGGCTCCAGCCCTGCATTCCCTGTCTGGGATGCAGCACAGGGCCATGGTGACTTGCTGTCCTCGGGCACGTTGTCACCCAAGGGCACAAACGGAATTGAGTCACACAAACATCATCTCCTTCGGTGGCTCAGGTGTCAGCTCAAGCTTCCATGGGGGAGGGCTGGATTTTTCCACATTTCCACTCCACCTGCACCGAACCGGCCTCAGGAGCAAAATCTTTCTTAAATTATACAGTGTTACATCTCTGGTCCAAACAAGAAGCCCGAGTGAGCAGCAGGGGCAGGAGCCTGCCTGGAGTCAGTCACCTCAAACAGGGGGTCAGCTCTGAAAATTCCTTCCTCAGTCCCCCAGCACCATCCCCAGCTACAGGCCAGAGCTCTCCCTCTTGGAAAATCCGCTTTATAAGTTTATGTTGGCCTCCTGCTCCCAGGAAATCAGCTGTGGTGTTTATCCTGAGCCAAGAGCCCCAGCCTGGGGCCTCCTGCCTCCATCCAGCTGCTGCTCCAGGCTCTGCTGCCCCTCGGGGGGGCAGGATGTGGCCGTCCCTTCAGGCCATGTCCAGGCTGGTGCTGAACCAGCCAGAGGCAGGTGGTGGTGGCACAGCCCAGGAGCCCTTCAGCCCCATCCCTGAGCGCTCAACATTGAGTGTCAAAAAGGCAGTGCTTAAACCCAGATTTATGTCTCAGATTGTGCCTGTTTTAATCATACTACACTGCTATCAAAAGGACATTAAAAATTACGATTAGCCTCTAGGAACATAAACAATGGCAGCAGTGACAAACCCCTCATCCCAGGCGGGTGACACACGGGTTTGTATAATTGGCCAATTCATTACCTGCTGGGGAGAAGAGCCAGGTCCTTCCTCACCACATTTCCCCATCACCAGGGTGGGTCAAAAATAACATCAGGAGGAAATCTGCCCAGCCAGCAGCGACAGGAGACCAAAGAGCTGCCCACGAGGAAGTGCAATGCTCTGCAGCAGGTCCAGCTCCTCCCCAAAACACCCCCCACCCCGAGGCAGAGCTGGGGGTGCAAACCACACACCAGGGGTGAGATTTAAGGGCTTTCTCTTAACTCGACCCAGCTGTGATTCAGGAACAGCCAGCCCACCCCTCCCACGTGTGGGTTTCTGATTTGGATGTTTAGGGAATTTTTGGGGGTAGAGTAAGGTGACATTGCCTAGTGCCTTAGGAGGGAGATGCCTTTCCTTCAGCATCCTTGGAGCTGTTCCCAGGGTGAAGACGGTGGCAGCAACGCCCCATGGGCAGAGGGGAAGGTGACACATCCCCCACCAGGGCAGGTGACACAGGTGGGACATTACCTACAGAGCAGGTCCCTGCTGCTGGCCAGCAAATCCTCTTTGCTTGTTTATGACATCCTTTTAGCCTTCTATTCCTCAGCTTTGGGGAATCCAGGGATTTCGTGGGTGCTGCACTGGGCACAGGGAGGGCTCTGGGTGTCCCACAGCCTGTCAGAATCATGAGCTGGGCACAGCAAAGCGTTGTGCTCTCTGTTCCCAGTGCTCTTGCACCCCCCACCGAAGCCTGTCATTATCCCTTGTGACAGAATTCAGATCAATGGAACAGAATAACAGAGCAGAGGTCAAGGGAGGCTGTTCCTTCCCTGGGGAACAAGGAGCTGCTTTCGTCAGAACTACCAGGGAGCCAGTTTAATTGTTCTAAATCTGAGAAATTAGGAGCGTGCCTGATAGCCGTGTGTCCTCCTGCTCTGGAGAGGGAGGAGAGCTTTGCATGGGAGCTCCCACCATGCATGGAGCAGTGGGGCTAAATCAGCTTTTAATCCCCCAAAAAACCCTGGTTTTCAGGGGTTGATGGTGCCACCCATACTGGACTGGGAGGAAACTGTCCTGTGCCTGCCCAGCTGGTGCTGTGTGGGAGCACGTGGATGAGGAGGGATGCAGGAGGATGAGGAGGGATGCAGATGCTGCTCACCATGGAGGAGGACCCTGCTTCTCTCCTGACATTCTGATGGCTAATGAAAATATATTTGCTATCTGTATTAATTAAAATAAAGTGCAGCAGCTCGTCATGAGGCTCCGTGGGAGAAGCTGTACATGGGTTATCATCATCCAGCACAGCATCGTGCAGCGATGGAATTAGTTCTGCCAGGCCATCTTTAAAGCACAAATCACTGATGGCTGATACAGCTGACAATTAATTATACAAAAGCCAGTGTCACTGGGAATGAGGTGAGGGCTGAGCAGCACCAGCAGCAGCCCAGGGATGGGCTCAGGGTGTGCTGGGTGGTCTCAGGGTCTGGGGCACGGAGAGGGGAGAAGCCTGTGCCAGCCCCAAACTGCTGCTCTGCCCCCCCAGAACGACTCTGGTTTTAGTGAGAAGAATTTTAAACAGTTAAAAATGGAATTTCAGCCATATCTTGTCTGAAAAGGGGTTTGTTTCTGAAGGAGTGAGCCAGTGCAGGGGCACATCTGAGGGCTGGACATGGGGATGTGCTGGGGGCTGCAGTTGCCCTACGGAGCTGCTGGCAGGATGTGCCAGTGGAGCTGCTCTGCTGCCACCCCCCAAACTGGCCTGATGTAAAAAGGATCCAGCAATGAAATGCAGGATATATTGCTTTTTTTAGGAGGAAATCCCAGGAATGGAGGGGGTGACAACCTGCCCCAAGGCTGGGCTGGATGAGGCTTGGAGCAACCGGGTCTGTGCAAGGTGTCCCTGCCCACGGCACGGGGAGGAACTGGATGGATTTAAGGTCCATCCAACCCAATCCATTCTGGAATCTGTGGTTCTCTGATCACATCTGGCACCACTCCAGGCTGCGGAAGAGCATTTGGGAGCCCAGTGTGCCCCATCTCTCAGCCATCCTGGGCAGTTCTGAGCTGTGCCAGGGCCCATGGGGTTGGCAGCAGGAATGGGAACGGGAACGGGGAGAGCTGGGCTGTGCCCGTGATCGATGGAGCCCAATAACTGTAATAACCACAGCCATCAGTAACCCTCCCTGTCCCTGCCTCCCCGATTGCCAGCAGCGGGGCCCTTCCCGAGCTGTCAGGAATCATTAGGCACCGGAGCTGCATCGTTCCAGAGCAGGCAGCAGGGTCTTTTCAAGGGCACCAGGCAGCACCAGGCAGCCCCGGCTCCTGCACGGCTCCTGCGTGGCCTCAGTGAGGGGAGAAAATCATTGCCTGGAAAAAAGATTCCCCCTGCAAACCGGGACACACTGATCCCAGTGCCTGTCCCGACACGTTGCCTGAGCAGGCAGAGCTGAGACCCTGCTTGGTCCCCAGGAGGGGGGAACGGGCCCAGGACACGGGCTGGGAGGTGCAGGGCACTGAGGCACAGCGTGGGGCATGGGGAATCCCCAGACTGCTCCATTCCCTCATCCTGAGCAACTCCAGCTCTGCTGCCTGTGCCCTGTGTGATCCCGGCAGCTGCTTCCCATGTGGGAACAGCCCGGAGGAGTCCGTGGGGAGAGCAGAACACTCCGTGTGTGCCCTGTGCCAGATGTCACCTGTGCCACCCTCATTGCTCTGAGGCACCTCTCCACCTTGGCAAGGTGGCCGGGACATGATGGGCTTCAAATCCTGCCTTGAGATGCCCCAGGGCAGCTTTTAGGTCACTCAAAAAAAAAAAAAAAATCTTTTGGGCTATCCCTGGACAAACCCACAGAGAAGAGCAGGCATGGGCAGCAGCGCTGAGGCCACGTCCTGCCCTGCTGCCACGGGGGACAAGTGACACCCCCCGAGGTGCTGCCAGTCCCTGCTCCTCTCTCGGCAGTCTGGACTGGAGCCACGCTGTGATTCCTGTTACATCCTGTGAAAGAAATATAAAGAGCTGCCAAACAGATTTAGCAGAGGCAGCTCAGCTCTCCCGCAGTTGCTGCAGGGGCTGTGCTGGGGGCTCAGGCAGGAGCCGAGTCCTGCAGCTGCCCCAGCCAGGGAGGGCCGGGCTGTGATGCTGCTCTGCTCACCTGCACCTCGAACGTCACGTTGTCACCTCAAATTTCCAGTGCTGGAGTGGAAATCCAGTCAAACCGAGCTGCAGACAGGTGGGACAACAGAAGAGGTTGGGAATAGCCACACGTTCCATGGATGTGACAGCCTGGGAGTGAGAATGATCTCTGGCCAGACACGGGAACAGTCAGCGATTGTAATCAGACAGAACTTTGTCTCTCCAGATGTTTCAGGGCTGTGTATCCAGGAAGTGCTTCCCAATGTCCCCGGGAGCAGGGAGTTTGGCTGAACCCACTCCTGCATCCCTGCCAGGGCTCCTGCATCCCTCCTGGGTCCCCTCCATCACCCGAGAGGCAGTGCCAGGGCACAGCACCCCTGCCAAGCCCTTGGCTTGTGCAGCACTGGCACCGAGAGGCGCTGGCATGGCAGGGGACACAGCTGAGCAGAGCCAGCCAGGCAGGACCCCCAGGAGCTCCCAGATCTCCCCTGGCATCGCAGCAGGAGCGGAGCAGGAGCTGCTCTCGCAGGGCTGACCTGCTCCCAAAGAGTTAATCCCAGCACTTGCTTCTCCAGATCTGCTCCGCTGCATCTTAACAGTGATGGGAGATTAATTATTTTAGCTGCAGAGAGCTGACTAGAACGGGGTTTTGTAGCTAAATATACTCTCTCTTTAGGAACCCATTTAATTTTATGCCCTGATGTAGACGGCTGGGCTGGATGATTGGCGAAGAAAGAAGGAGCTTCTCTTCCCCCTCTTCAATTTTTAGCCTGAAAAGCTGCCAAAACACTCGATTTCCTCTCCCCAGGTGGGCCCTGAGGAGTGAACGTTCCAGCTGGGGAGCCCAGGAGAGGCACAGGAGGGATCTTCCTCTGCTCCTTCATCCCTCTGGCCGCCCCATCCCTGGAAGTGTCCAAGGCCAGGTGGGACAGGGCTTGGAGCAACCTGGGATAATGGAAGATGCCCATGCCCATGGAACGGGGTGGGACTGGATGATCTTTAAAGTTCCTTCCTAATGAACTTCCAAAAAAATGAATTCCCCCTTGAACCCAGCCTGTTAATTCCTTTCAGCCAGGTCTGTCTGCCTGCGACAAGGCACAGATGTGCCTTGCTATCATGAAACCCTGTGATAAACTCAAATTATCACCTGCATCAAAATTCCTCTCTTTTAACAGCTTTGCTCCCCTGCTCCCTGGTCCCTACCCGTCGGGAATATCAGGATAATTCCTGCCCCCATGAGCTGGGGACACAGTGGGATCCAGCCAGCACGGGACAGGTTGTGTCACTTCCATGCTGCAGATCCCCTGATTCCTCCATAACTGGATGAGCCTCTTAAATTCCTCTTCCTCCTTAGCTGCTGCTGCTGCTGCTCCTCCCACATTCCTTCAGGAAGGAGCTGGGCAATTCCCAGCCTGAGCTGGGCTCATCCCTGGGGATTTGGGCCATGCTGGGGGTGATGCTGCAATGAAGGGTGCCAGGGCTGGCGACACACAGACTGTGGAGCCAGGGCACCACGGGCACGTCCCCCAAAGCCACAGGTGCCCGTGGCCAGAAGAGACGCCTGGGAGTCAAAGTCTCATTGATTCCAGCTCCATGAAGCAGCAGTGGGGAGGAAAATCCATTTTCATCCTAGCTCAGAGAAGTGTGTAATTTCCCGGCATCTGTCAGGGCTGCGTGGATCGTTAGAGCAGTTACAGCTCCTCCAGAGCACCGCGAGGGGGGGGAGAGGTTTGCGAGTTTAATTCCCGAATTCCTTGTGGTGTCCTTGCTCCCGAGCCCAGCGAGCCAGGCACAGGCAGCGTGGATTCTCCAGTCAGGCACAAACAGGATCGATTTGCCACTAAAGCAGGTTTCCAGGAGTGTTTTGCTCTTGGAATATCGCCCCCAGCTGCAGCAGTCCCCATGTGGAGCCCAAACCTCCTGCTCCCACCTGGACCAGGAACCCCCTCGCCCATGGCCAGTTCGGGGGGATTTCCCCTTGTCTCATCCCAGGGCTGGGACCAAGTGTGGGTGTGGGTGTCTGGTGTCCCCTGCACCATGTCCCAGCCCCATGTCTCCTGCCAGCAGGTCCCTGAGCCCCTCGGCTCAGGCAGCTGGGGCAGGTGAAACGCCTCCCTTCCATGCCTGGGAGTGCCCAAGGCCAGGCTGGACGGGGCTTGGAGCGACTCAGTTTAGTGGAAGGTGTCCCTGCCCATGGCACAGGCAGTGGGTGAGGTGATGTTTAAGGTCCCTTCCAGCTCAAACTGTTCCAGCATTCGGTGATTCCGTGATTCTCTCCTCTCTGCCCTTCCCAGCAGTGATGGTTTTGCTGCGGGGTGCAGGAGCTGGGTGGGCAGTGGGAGCAGAGCCTGGTCCTTCCCGGCCACGGCTCCTCGGGCTGGGCACCGCTGCCAGCATCCTCACCCAGTAATGAGGGGTTTCCATGGCAACCTTATTTGAGCATCTCGAGTGACACAGATGTAAATTTTAAAATGAAATATTCAGACCACAGTCCTATGAGCATAAATAAACCCCTGCACATGGGCAATTTAACAGCATTTTAAAGCAGATCCGAAACTCCCCAGGGCCAGCGGAGTCTCTGTGGCATTGGGAAATTCATGGGAATGGAAAGAAAAGCATCCTGACCCCTTTCTGCCCCAGGAATCCCAGCAGCCAGCTGCATCCCAGCCTGAGTCCAGAGCAGCACCAAATCAACAAGGTGTTGGTCACACCTGCCCTGCAGAGGATGTGGCACAAAGGGACGGCCCGGGAGGGACAGCCAGGTGTCCCCTGGAACAGGAGGAAAACAGCTCCAAACTTTCTTGGCCTCTGCTGCACTGTCTTCCTGAGCAAAAGCTGGGCATCTTTTTTCTTCTGGATTATCTCCCATTAATTGCTCCATGGAACAGTCCAGGTTTTCCCATTGGAATCTGAAGGCTCCCAGCACTTCCAGGCTGTCACCCGCATCGGGCAGGACCCAGGGACAGGCACTGCTCCTTCATCCTTGTGCCAGAGAGGAGAACGGCTTTCTGTTTCCTCCAGCAGCAACGGGAACGTTCGGCTGAAATCCATCCACAGCCCTCCCGTCCCCGGCTCACCTTTGCCGGGAAAGCGGCTCCGAAGCTCGCGGTGCCGCGGGCAGCCCCTGCTCCGGCTGCGCTTCCCGGAGCTCCCACGGGGATGACTCACCCAGATCGGATTGCTACGCTTTTATTTGCTTAGAGGGGGAGCTGACAGGATGCTCTTGAGGAAAACGGTTTTTTCTTTCCTGTTGGAAAAACTTGATCTGCTGCAAGTGTAACTGCAGGAAAACCTGGGGATTCACATCTCCTGCTTGGAGGCAGGCGGCCTTCGAGGCTGCGTCCGCCCGCGGGGACATTTGGGAAATGAAAGATTGTTTCAATTAGGGCTTTTCTGCTCTTCAGGATTCAAGGCCAAAAGCTTTTAAAATCTGAAACGAAACTGATCACAGCCAAGTGTTTTGATGGACGCAACCTGCTTTTTCTCCAACCCAAACCCTCTGTTTTCCTCCCTGAGGATGAAATGTGTGTTGCACGTGCTGGAGGTCGGCGTGGGAAGAGGTGGGAGAGCAGAAGGTGCCCAGGGTGCCCCTTCCCACCCGCCAGCCCCCCGGTGATGAAGGATTGCACCAGGATCTGGCCTCGACCTCCCTGCTTTATCCAAGACCTGGATCAGCCCTGGGTGAACTCATCCCCAGCAGGAGTGTTCCTGCTCCTCCACAGCGGTGCACGGCAGCTCCTGCCAGCCCTCCTGCATCGCCCATGTGGAATGGGGAACTGCAGGGGCTCAGCCTGCGTGTGGGCAGTGCAGGATCAATCCCAGCTCTCCACGAGGGCTTGGATATGATGCCAGCAGCAGCTCTGGGCAGGATTAGCCCAGCCCAGCAACCATGAATGTGCCTGAGCCCATCCCTCCTGAGCTGGAGCAATCCCGCTGCTCTCCCTGGAGCGAGTGCTCACGGCAATACCATCGGCATTAGTAACGGGAGCCGTGACACGGCTACTCCTGCTCTGGCTCTTTCAGGAGCAAACGAGCAAAACGAGGCCTTTGTGATTATTCCAGCATCCTTCTATCAGGCATTTGCAGCTCTCTAATTCCTCTAAACCCCTCTGGCTGAGGTATCTTGGCAATCAGGTTCTCACGGCACCTCTGGAGCAGCACTTGCTTGTTGGCCATGGCTGCCCACAGGACACAGGCCTGGCTGGGGGTCCTGGGGACCCTCTCCCATGGGGATGAAGCTTTGGGGCTGGGGAGGATGATTTTGGTGCCTCTGTGCTGTTGCTGCTCCGGTGGGCGGGTGCTTGGTGCCCTGCAAACACCCACTGCCGTGCCTGGCAGAGAGGAGGTGCTCCCGGAGCCCCTGCCCTGCCACCCCTCCTGTCCTGCTGCCTCTCCAGAGCCTGGTGCCACCAGCCCAGCCCCGGGATGGGGCTGTGCCCTGCTGGCAGCTCCCACACACAGCCCGGGCTCGGCACCGGCGCTTCCGCCTTGGCTAAGTATAAACCGCGGGGGCTGAGGCTGGTTGGAGACATCCTCCCCGGAGCCCAGCTTCCTGCGCGGGGTTTGCACACACCCGCTATCAGGCACGGCCCAGAATAGACCTGGAGACGAGCTGTCCTTCTGTGTTAAGGTCACTTTGTGCTCCAAATTGTCCCTGCCCTGCCTGGCCCATCCTGCGGGAGCAGCTGCCGTGCCCACGCTGATGTGCAGAGCACAGAGCCCCCGGTGCTGCACTCGGGAGTAGCAAGGGCTGCAGGGCCACCACGGAGGTTTCCATGGATTTGGAGAAGCCTTTCCAGTGCCAACTGCCTGCCCGTGGAGAGCTCCTGATCGAGATACAAGATAAACCCCTTGTGCATCTCAATAGCTTTTATTTCCTCCAGAGCTGCTATAGCAGGTTAGATCAAGGTCAAACGTGACCATTTCTCTTCCAGCAGCTCCAGATTGATCACTTGTGCAGAGCAGCATGGGTTTTGGCAGCTGGGGAGGGTCCTATGTGACCGTGATCACCCCATGGGCCTTGGAGGCGGCAGAACGGCTGTTGGAATTCAGATCAGTGTGGAAAGGATCTTGCCAAAGCCCACCCTGGCCCTGCAAACACGGAAACCCACTGCAGCCCTTCCTTAAGGATGGGGATACTCAGTTCTGCTTCCCAAATGGGCTCTGGGCAGGAATGAGCGGGCAGGGGACCTGTGGGGGCTGTGGGGGCTGTGGGGCAGCACCGAGGTCCATGGGGAGGGAGCAGACCCTGGCAGCACAGGGAGCTGCTTGGGTTTGGGGGTGGTGATCAATCAGGAGCTGAGATCGACAATCAGTTCTCTTTCTGATAAGGCGGAATAAGCCCTTATTGATCCCGGATGCCCCGTGCCTCCCCCTGCCCTGCTCCAGCCTGGGCTGTATTCTGCCCTCTCCACTTCCCTGGAATGTGCATTTGCCCTTTACAAACTGCAGCATGTTTAGTGTCTCATTAAGGAGTCGCTTTACAGAGTGTTTTATTTCATGCTTTGTTAAGGACAGAATCGAGTAAATGCATCCTGGCAAAGGATCTAATAAGGAATTAGTCAGCTTTCCAAAAGCATAAAATATGGTTTAAAGGCACAATCCATTAAGAATTAGGGTTCATGTAACAAATAACCCAGGGATCCAGGGCTGGTGTTTTTGGGAATGCATCGGCTTTAAGGACTTGGGATCCTTGACTGTCCTGCTGTGAGCTGGTGTCCCAGCATGTCCCAGCATGTCCCAGCATGTCCCTGCATGTCCCACCAGGTCCTACCAGCCAGTGAGCCCCCTCCCCTCCCAGGGCTGTGCTTCCTCCCCTCTGTCTGAGAGCCCCATCTTCTCCCATCATGGACAAAACCTTTTGCTGCAGAGCCCTAAAACTGTCACGTGGGCCATGGGAGAGCAACCACCGACTGCTCCTCCCAGGCTTGGGATGGGAGAGGAAGAGAAGAGCCCTCGAAAGCCCTGCAAAACTTCTCAGGGAAAGAGACCTGCCACTGGCACGGCCTTGGGGACATTTCCCCCCATCAGCCCACGGCAGGGTGCCCATGGAGGCTGAGATCAGCCCAGGGTGGGATGGAGAGGGAAGCAGAGACACTGAGAAACAAGCAGAAGGTGTGGGAGCTCCTGGTTTGCCCCCCAAGAAGTGTGGGGATACTGAGGCACCCAGCCTTCCTGGGGGGAGATGATTCAGAGCTGACACAAGCTGATGGTTGCAGATGATGTGTGTGAAATCTCTCCTAATGCGCTCAGGGAATCGGTGATGGATTTGCTGAACCACTTGCTAATTAAGGAATTAATGTTTTAACTTGAGGCAAACAGCAGGAGAGGCCAGGAAGCCCTCGGGTCCGGGACAGGTCTGCTGGTGGCTGCAGCAGGGTGGTGGCAGCAGGGTGAAGTGGCTTGGGGCAGGCACAGCTCTGTCCCCGGCTGTCCCAGGGGCAAAGGACCAGCCCAGGCACCAGCGGAGTGTCCAGAAACTCTCCTGGACTGAGGAGCAGTGTAGGGACTGCCAGAGTTTTGGCAGCTCCATCCTTCAGGCTAATTCACCAGCTTTGCCTTTCCCTGTTGCGTTCCTTGTCTTTGGTTCTTGCCAGAAACTGCTTCTATTTTCCAGAAGATGGAGCAAAGTCAGTTTTCAGCGCTGCTCAGTCCCTCTGCACAGGCTGCTTGTGCCCTCCCTCGGGCCCCCTGGGCAGTGTCACCCAGCAGTGTCCCTGTCTTTCAGGATTCACATACAAAAGCTCCATTTTTTTCCCCTTTTCATTCCAGTCCTGCCTTAACTGGCAGAATTTGAAACAGAAAACATCAAGGTAAACGTAACCCAAGAGCTGTGCTTTTGTTTAAAGCACCTGTACTACCGAGGTGAGCCGAGGTTTATCTGCAGTCTGCTTGGGAAGGAAACCCTGACTGCTGCTCCAGCCCCCATCCCACGGAGAGCTGGTGCTGTGGTGGCCACGCGTCCTGGCTGCCACCACGGGCACGTCACAGCAGCTCCAGCTGCTTTAGGGATCAGTCGGTGCCTTCGTGTGCAGCCACAAAGGGGAGCACCAGCCTGGGCCAGCAGTGGGGCTGGGGGATTGCAGACCCCCTGTGCCCACAGAGGGACAGGGACCCTGCATTCCACGGGCTCCAAACCCTCCCAGGGGACCTGAGGGGGCTGGAATTATGGTCTTTAAGTACCGTGCATTAAGTGCTTTCCCTGGCAACTGCTGTTTCCATGGAAAGCGTTGACTCTCGGGTGCTCGGAGCTCTTTGCGGCATCTCACAGAGCTCACGGTGAATTCCAGCCCATGGAGCACAGCCCGGTCACCCCAGGGTGGTGGATAAATCTGTATTTATGCAATTACCCCCTGGCCAGAGCGGCGCTGGGTGGCTTTGGTCACTCGCTCTTTCCCGCTCATCCCTGTTCCCAACAAATTTTGGGTTGGACGGTGCCTGAGGGGGCTCTGCCGAGGCGGGTGCGCTGTGCTGTGGGGGCCGGTCGTTCCTTCTTTGGGAAGTGGTGGGTGTTCCTGCAGCCACAGCTTCCCAGGGGCTGATTTCACGCCAGCAGCGCAGCTCTAATTTCGTGCCCAGCTTTGCCCAAGTCCCACTTGTCCCCGTTTCTTGCAGACAGCGGATCGGGGGCAGCGCTGGTGCCGACCGGCCCGGACCCTCTCGCTGCGGGTGAGCCGGTGGAGAAGACGGGCGGTGGAGCTGCAGAGCTCGGGCGCGGCACGGGTTTGACTGGTGGAGCTGAGGATTTTGGGCATGCCGTGGGTTCAGACGCTGGAGCTGGGGAGCTCGGGCAGGGCACTGCCCTCAACCTCCTGCCGGCCCCGGAGGACGGTGCCGCGCCAGCGGAGGAGACCACGCCGCTCCTGCCTACGGCCACCGCTGCGCCCAGAGCTGATGCCAAACAAACTTCCCCTGTTAAGAAAAAGCCACCAACTCTAAAGCAAGTAAATACAGGAAGGAAGCACCCAAGGCTGAAGCCCACCCTGGCAGGGCCCCCTGGGACTGCCTCCCCAGCCAGCCCACGGAGCTCCAGGCTCCCCACGGCCGCCCCTGGGCTGCAGGTGCCAGCAGAGGACACGGAGCGGAGCCCCCCCGAGCTGCCCTGGGCAGACCAGGCCACCACCAGCCGCCCCACGCTGCAGATCTCCCCTTCCACCCTGCCCCCAGCCCTCCCCCGGCACTTCCCTGACAGCACGGGGGATGCTGGAGAGGCTCCGACCGCGGCTCCCGCTGGCGCTGCCGTCATCCCAGCAGGCAGCGCGGAGAGGGACGTGCACGGCTCTGCGCCGGAGGAGAGCCAGGAAACCACCACGTCCACCATCATCACCACCACCGTCACAACCACGGAGCCCACCCCGGGTGAGCTGAGCTGAGCACGGGCACGGGGCTACGGCACAGCTGGGGAGCATGCCTGTGTTTAGGCAGCCTCCCCCAAAATGAGGCCACCACCCTGGTTTGGTGGGGTGTAAAATCTTCTGCTCTTTGTGCACTTTATGATTGGAAGGATGGAACACTTGTCCAATGAGGAAAGGCTGGGAGAGCTTAGAGCTCCTTCTAGTTCCTAAAGGGGCTTCAAGAGAGCTGGAGAGGGAATTTAGAAAAGGGCTTGGAATGTCAGGACAAGGGGGGATGGCTTCCCACTGCCAGAGGGCAGAGTTGGATGGGATATTGGGAAGAAATTCTTCCCTGTGAGAGTGGGGAAGCCCTGGAAGAGGGTGCCCAGAGAAGCTGTGGCTGCCCCTGGATCTCTGGAAGTGTCCAAGGCCAGGCTGGATGGAGCTTAGAGCAACCTGGCATAGTGGAAGGTGTCCCTGCCCATGGAAGGGGTTGGGCTTTAATGTCCCTCCCAACCCAAACCACTCTGGGATTCTGTGATTCCGTGGGATCACTGATGGGGCAGGGACTGGGGTGCTGGGTTTTGGGGTGTGGGAAGGAAGTGCCCTCGGTGTGACCCCACTGTGTGTCCCCTCAGTGCTCTGCAGCATGAGCTTCCACGACCCCGAGGGCTACATCGACTCCACGGATTACCCCCCGCTGCCCCTGCACGGGTACCTGCAGTGCACCTACAACGTCACCGTCTACACCGGCTACGGCGTCGAGCTCCAGGTGAGCCCTCCTTGGGGGGGATCCCCACAGCCAGACCCACTGGTCACTGCAGCAAATGATGCCAAGCCTTGGGCACCTCTGCCCTGGGCACCTTCGCTTGATGAAATAGCCCTTTCCAGGGAAAAAATAGATTTTTTTTTTTGAGGCCTTGCAATAAATGAACTCTATGAGGGAGCTGGAACATCCTGAATGTCAGCGATGATCAAACTCTTTAAATGTCACGCAATTAATTTAACCAAGAGGCGCTGGCGGCAGGTTGTTAAAAAGGCACTTGATGGAAAGGGGCCACCAGCTCCCTGCCCTCTGCACCCCCCATTTGCTGGGGTTTTGGGTGGGTCTGAGGGTGCAGGAAGCCCTGGAGGGCAGCCCAGGTTCCTTCTCTGGCTGGTGCAGGTGCCCAGCAAATGCCCACTCATCAGAGCAGGGGGTCTCACCCAAGCTGATGTGCACCACTGCACCATCAGCTGCCCCCAAAATGAGCATCCCTCAGCCTGGTGAGGCTGCAAGCAGGGCAGGGGCCTGTGCACATTCCAAACCCTCTCCAGGTCAAACCAGCCCAGGGTCTCCATGCTCCCTGCAATCCTTTCTTCTTGCATTTTGTCCATGTCACCATTCACATGCAATTAAAATCCCCTCACTTTGAATTTGTGTAATTAAAAGTGCGCATTAAAAGGAGCAGGAGTTCCGGTGGGGTTGTCCCCGCTGTCCCCCTGGTGGGCACAGGCAGGGGCTGCCCCCCTGGGCGCAAGGCCACTGTGGCTGCCAGCCCTGGTGGGGAGGTTGCCCTGGGAGCAGCAGCGGTGTGGGTTGAGCACTGGAGAGTCTGAGCAGCTCAGCCACTTTTCCATGGCAGTGGAAAAGTAACCAGACACAGCAACTGTCTCCTCAGATGCACAGGGTGCTAAAGACAGGCTGCTCTGCTGTAAATTCACCTCTGTCCATAATCCATCAGGTGACACCACTCCTGACCTCACTCCGTTACAAGCTGAGGTTTTAATGGAGCATAAAATTGGCCTCTCCACCTCCCCCAAGCTTTGCATTTTGCTTTGCTGATGCTTTGGAGCATTTCAGACAAATTAAATCACAACAGCAGGTCGGTGCTGGTGGAGCATGGCCTCATCTGCAGCTGGCAGTGCCCTGTGCTGCAGCACCGCGGGCTCGGGGCTCGGGGGTGAATTCCAAAGGGAAGGCACTGGATAACCCGGGGTGTGGGGTATGGGGTCCCATTGGAGGGGTTTGGATTTGATTCCCAGCTCCTGTAGCGGGGAGGTGCTGCCTCTTACCCTGGGAATCTCACTAAAGGCATCTGCAGGAGCAAAGAGAAGCCCCTGGGACAGGACCCCCTGCATGGGCGGCCACCTCTCCCTGCAGGGGCTGTGGGACAGCCTGGTGGTGGCAGGAATGCCTGTGGCATTCCAGCCCTGCCCAGAACTGCTCCTGCAGGCACTGGGAGCCATGCAGGAGGTCACTCCACTTCCTTTGGAGCCAGCCCTCACTCACTGCAAGGAAATCTGCCTTTGGGGAGGAGTGGGCACAAAGCCTGGGTGTCAGGCATGGTCCTGGGAAAGGCTGGGAGCTGCCCTGGGCTGTGTGAGAGCTCAGGGTCCCTGCTCAGCTCACTGCCCCTCTCTGCACCCCTCTCAGCATTCCAGGGAGAGCTGTGTCCCTACCTGTGCCACGGCAGCCCTGGGAGCTGCGAGCAGCCAGCTCTCTGAATGCTTCATGAAATTATATTTATTTTTAAAATTCTTGAATCTTCTTGGCAGGAAATAGAATTTCCCTAAAGAGGTTTTCCAGTGGGTGAGCGGGGCTGGCAGCCTGACTCGAGGATCCCTCCTGCCTTCCCAAGGCTCTGGAGGAGCTGCTGTGGGTGCAGGCTGTGACTGAAGTCAGAGCCCGTGCTCCCAGCCCCTGGCAGGAGCTCGCACATATGGTCCCTCTCGCAGGGCTGACGGTCCCTGGCGCGGGGCCACGGCAGCATCTGCACTCGCTGGTTACTCCGGGCTCCTCTGGGAATGCCAGCTGGATGCTGACACAGGGAATGGCACTTGTGGTGACACCCTGCTCCCCTGGCGTTACCGAGGGGAGGCTGACGGTGGAACCGAGTGTGAGGGTGTGTCCCGTGACACCCAGCACTGCCCCCCAGCTTCCTGCCTTCTGCAGAGCTCTGCCTGCTCCAGCTGCTCCCCTGAATCCCCTTCCCAGTTTCCCAGAGTGGTTTGGCTCTGTGTCGTGTGCGTGGTGCCACCAGCACTGGAGGGAGCCAGCTGGGGAACAGGTTTGTCTTCAAGCGATTGCAGAACAAAATCTGTTGGAAACACCTTGGAAAAAGTCTTTGCAGGGATCCAGACCCAGCTGGAGAAGCAAAGTTCTGTCCCAGTGGGAGCTGGGGAAATTGTTGGTGTCATATGGAGCCCACTTGGATCCCTGGACTCCAAATAATTCACCCAAATAACACTTAATTCATCCCATTTATTAATAATCAGATCTGAGCCATCCCACCAGCCACAGTGTGTGCTGGCCATGCTGGGGAGAAACGTTTTTGGGACAATATCTGGAAAAGAAGAAATTACCTGGGGCAGGCTGGGGGTCAGAGTTGCACGTGGCCCGTGCTCCAGACAATGCTTTTCCCTGCCAGGACCCATCTGGAAAAATAAGGCAAAATCAGCTCCTCTTGGATTGAAACATGGTCTGGGGTGAGCCCGGGCATGCTCTGAGCCAGCCTGGGGATGTTATTCCAGCTTTGCAGCGAGGAATGGGCTTTTCCAGGGATTTCCTCAGGAGCAGGCTCAGGGTGCTGAGGGCTGAGGGTGGCTCCACGCAGTGTCCTTGGAGCAGGGCACATGCCAGCCCTGTGTGCCAGGGGGAGGTGGGCACGGCGGTGACAACAGCCACAAATCCCTCCAGTCACAACATCGTCGTGAGCGCTCCCAATCACGGCTGGGCTGGTGCTAAATATAGAGCCCCGGGCCTCGCACACTCAGGGAAACAAACGGTCTGATGAGCATCTTTCTGCTGAAATATGAGCCCATTTATTAAGCTAAATGGACGTGAAATGTAAATGTGAGGTTACTGCTCAGCTATTTCCAAATAATAATTAAAGCCTTTTGGAACCACTCATTAGATGCACTCGCTGCGTGGCTCCCCAAGTGCTCCCCGGTGGGGTGAGGCATCCTGGGGAGGTTTCCTGGTGCACGGGGTGGGTGGTGAGCACCAAACCCTGAGGAGCGCCCTGGTTCTGTTGCAGCGCTGCGCTGCACTCTGCGGGTCTGTGTGACGGGGCTGGGACGTGACCACTGGGGCCCCCACTCTGCCCCCACAGCTCACAGGTCTCTGCTCCCCGCAGGTGAAGAGCGTGAACCTGTCGGACGGGGAGGTGCTGTCCATCCGCGGCGTGGACGGCGATGCCCTGGTGGTCTTGGCCAACCAGACCCTTCTGGTGGAAGGCCAGGTGATCCGCAGCCCCACCAACACCATCTCCGTCTACTTCCGCACCTTCCAGGACGACGTGGTGGGGACCTTCCAGCTCCACTACCAGGGTGGGTGTGTCCCCGGCATGGGTAGCGGGGTTTGGGGTCAGTCCCACCTGGCTGCAGGGTCCAACCAGTGGGCTGTGCCCCCACAGACCAGCCACGCTCCTGTTTCACCACCTGCTGGGGCGGGTCAAGGTGTTGTGCCCAGGGTAGGGGGTTCAGTGTGCCCTGATGTCCCCAGCCCCAGGGCTGGCTGTGCCTCTCACACCCGCCTTGCCCTGTTTCTGTCCCCGTGCAGCAGCTCCTCCTGCACACGCTCACACTGCCAGTCTATTTTTTACCTCGAAGAGCTTTAAAAAATAAATGAGTTCCAGCAAATTATTTTTAAAATAGAAACTGGGTCTGGGCAAGAGCAGTAACAGGTGGGGAAGCAGTGGCAGTGGGGGGTTGGTGGTGCTCTGTGTGACACGTGGGCACATCCAGCACGTCCCCACGGGGTGGCTGGGAGCAGCTGAGCCCTGAGCTCCCAACGTGTGCCTGTTCCAGTGTTTATGCTGAGCTGCAACTTCCCACGGAGACCTGACTTCGGAGACGTGACGGTGATGGACCTGCACTCGGGTGGCATTGCTCACTTCCACTGTCACCTGGGCTACGAGCTGCAGGGCCCCCGCATGCTGACCTGCATCAACGCGTCCCGGCCGCACTGGAGCAGCCCCGAGCCCATCTGCTCAGGTACCTGCACACCCCAGCCCCAGGGCTGGAAAACTGGGCTCCACTGAGGAAAACATGAGTCCCTTTCTTTGCCCCATGAGATGAATGTGGTCCTGGGAGGGGGTGAGAGCAATGCCCAGCCCCGCACAGAGCATGGCCTGAGGTGCCACCGGTGGTCAGGCGGTGACAGCAGAATCTGTCCCCTCGTTAGGCAGCAAAGGGAAAGGAAATTAAGATTTTATGTGTTTGTGTGAGCATAAATATGCATTTGTGAGTATAAATGCGTACAGACAGAGCAAAGCAGAGCCAGGCGAGAGGTTTGTGCACTGGGCACTCTGGGGAGAGCTGGGCTGAGGGCAGCACAGGTGCCACCGTCCCCGTGCCCATCCCAGCGGGGCTGTGCTCTGTCTTGCAGCTCCCTGTGGAGGGACAGTCCACAACGCCACCATCGGCCGCGTGCTGTCCCCCAGCTACAGCGGGAACCAGTCTGGCAGCATGTACTGCGTGTGGGCCATCGGGGCCCCCCCAGGCCAGAAGCTGCACCTGCACTTTGAGAAGCTCCTGCTGACCGAGAAGGACAGGTGAGGCTCTGGGAGCCGTTTCCCCACAGCCCTGGGACTGCAGAGAGCTTCCAGGGGGTCCCAGGGGGCTTCTTCTACATGGAGTGAGGAGCAGGGCCTTTTGGTGGGCACTAAATATAGAAAAATGGAATTATATGGGTTGGGAAAGCCCTCTGAGATCATTGAGTTCAACTGTCGCCCAGCACTGCCAAAGCCACCACTAAACCATGTCTCCACATTTACATGGCTGTTAAGCCCCTCCAGGAATGGGAACTCCACCACTGCCCCTGGCACCCTGTTTCAATGCTTCTCAGCCCTTTTGGGAAAGAAATTTTCCCTGATATCCTTGATATCCAGTCTATAAACACAAGCCATTTCCTCCTGTCCTATCCCTTGTTCCCTGGGAGCACAGCATGACCAACCCCCCCACAGCTGCCCCCTCCTGTCAGGGAGTTGTGCAGAGCCAGAAGGACCCCCCCGAGCCTCCTTTTCTCCAGGCTCAGCCCCTTTCCCAGCTCCCTCAGCTGCTCCTGGTGCTCCAGCTCCATTCCCATCCCTGGACACGCTCCATGTCTGTCTTGGAGAGAAGGGCCCAGAATATACCAAAATCTGGGAGCTCCCAGCTTGTCCCAGCTGCTCCACCTCACCGCCCTTGCGCGCGGGTGGGACTCAGGGGCGCTGTCCCGTGCGCCATTCCCCGTTGTCCCGCAGGATGGTGGTGTACAGCGGGGACACCAACCGCTCGGCCGTGCTCTACGACTCCCTGCGCGCCGACAGCGTCCCCTTCGAGGGCGTCATCAGCGACGGCTCCTCCATCAGGATTGACTTCCTCGCCGAGGAGCCCGCGGCCACCACGGCCTTCAACATCCGCTTCGAAGGTGCTGTGTCCCCGTGGTGGGAGCCCAGGGCAGTGCCCAGCTCAGCCAGGACACCCAGCCCCAGGGGGCAGCTGCAGGAAGGGTCCTGGCTGTCCCCAGCACGGGCAGTCCCGGTGGCCCTCTGTAGCTCCCGTTGTGATTTAAGTGGATGCCACTGCAGGATCGTTCCCATGGGGGCCCTGTGGCCCTGAGCAGGCTCAGTAACACGCAGCAATCCCAGGGTGCCTGGCTTGGCGTCCCCAGCAGTGCCCTGAGCACACTCCTAGTGCTGATCCACCATGGGAGCGGGGTTTGGTTAGGCCTGCGTGGCTCAGAACAGATAAACTGTTGTTAATCCTAATTGCCTGTAAAACACTCCGTGGAAGAGCCATCCCTGCAGGTGGGGATGCAGGGGTCAGGTTCTCATAGGGACAGCAGCAGGGCCTGGGGGTCACCCAGGGAAGCTCAGTGAGAAGGGAGAAGCTCTGCATCCCCACAGCTAACAGGGATCTCTTCCAGCCTTTGAGCGGGGCCACTGCTACGAGCCCTACATCCAGAACGGGAACTTCACCACCTCCGACCCCACCTACAACCTGGGCACCACCGTGGAGTTCACCTGTGACCCCGGGCACTCTCTGGAGCAGGGCCCCGCCGTCATCGAGTGCATCAACATGCGGGACCCCTACTGGAATGACACGGAGCCGCTGTGCCGAGGTCAGTCCTGCCCGCGGGCAGTGCTGGCTGTGGGGTGAGCACCCCTGGGCCCCCGCTGAGCCCTGCCCTCCTCCTGCCACCACAGCCACGTGTGGAGGGGAGCTGACCGCTGTGGCCGGGGTGATCCTGTCCCCCAACTGGCCGGAGCCCTACACGGAGGGGGAGGATTGCATCTGGAGGATCCATGTGGGCGAGGAGAAGCGGCTCTTCCTGGACATCCAGCTGTGAGTAGCCCAGGAGCCCATTTTCTGTCTCTGCCCCAGAAGTGCTCACTGCATTTTGCTGCAGTATCCTGCTCCCCTCGCCTCCACCATGCAATCACAGAATCCCAGAGCAGTTTGGGTGGGAGGGACCTTAAAGCTGATCTCCCATGGGCAGGGACACCTTCCACTACCCCAGGTTCCTCCAAGCCACTTCCAACCTGGCCTTGGACACTTCCAATGATGGGGCAGCCGCAGCTTCTCTGGGCAACCTGTGCCAGGGCCTCACCTCCCTCACAGGGAAGAGTCTTGCCATGCCCTGTTCTCCCCCTCAGAGCTTCCATAGCCCCCTTTGATGCACTTGGCACCCTGGGCAGGACTGAGTGGTGCTCCCCGAGTTCAAAGCACCATTACACACTCCATAGCAGCAGTTAATTGCTGCTCCGATGGCTTTGGAATTCTCCACAGGGAGCAGTGCCACAGCAGCACGTGGCCATGTGCTACTGGGGTGACACCCAGCACGTCAGGAGCTGGGTCATGCGGGGTTAGGAGGGCCTGGAGGCATCCATGACACAGAAACAGCTCAATCTTTGGGCTGAATGTGAAATACAGGCACTAAGGGAGTGGAGCCACCCAGCAGGCCCAGGCTGAAAATGCTGGGGTCAGAGGGGAAAGGGGTCCAGTGCCTGGCTGAGAGCTCTCAGCATGGTAATGCTGCTGCTGCAGCGGGAGCCTCCTTTGATGCTATTTTGGGTTTTCAAGAGGAGGACGTGTTTCAAGTAGAGGCTTAGAGTCATAAAGATTTTAAAGCTCCCCATAAAATCCCAAGTCGGAGCTCCCAGCACACCTCTCCCAGCTCTGTGGGTGCTTGGGCTGAGCAGAACTGGAGGCCAAGTGATTCGAAGTCATCAGGCATAAATGTCACTGAGAAAATCGTGTTTGACAGAAAGCAGAGATTTACTACAAATGTCAGCTTGCCATGGGGATTAGCTGGGCTCCCTCCAAGAACATTCCTAATAAAACGTTTGGGGATCAGCTCAGGCATCTCCTGTGCAGCTGGGAGCATCCTGGTTCTCTCCTCTGGCCCTCTTCCCCCCGGGGAAGGGGAGGAGGGTTGTCCCTGCCCCAGTCCCTCCTGTGCCTCCACAGCAGGGCGCTGGTGCTGGCTGTGCTCCCAGCCCTGGGGAGCCTTGCTGGGGCGTGGACACGGCAGGACAGCGAGCAGGGAAGGGGTGTCATTGCCCACCCTTGGGGTCAGTGTGATCGTTCACCCATGCTGCCAGCCGCGGGCACGCAGAGAGCCCTCCCGACACCAGAGCCGTGTGTCCCCTGGCGTGTGCATCCATCCCCTGCCCTTCGCCTTGGAGCGGGGGGAGAGCAGCGAGGCCTCCCATCCCCTTCGGCTCCAGGGCAGCCGCATTCCCGGGGTGAACGGAGGCTGCAGCCATCCCTGCCCGGTGTCCCCGGCCGTCCCCGCCATCCGCGGGCCGCCACTGCGCTCTGGTGGCCGCGGGGACAAGCGCGGCTCTGCCGGGGCCTTCGAAGCGCGGGGTCCCGGGAGCCGCCGGCACCGCCCGTCCTCGAAGCCCCCGGAGGGAGGTGACCCGGAGGGAGGTCACTTGGCTGTGTCCTGCCGGGGCTCCCGGCACACGCTGCTCTCTAACCAAACTCTCCTCTCAGCCTGAACATCAGCAACAGCGACATCCTCACCATCTACGACGGGGACGAGCTCTCCTCCCGCATCCTGGGGCAGTACGTTGGCAGCAGCGGCCCCCAGAAGCTCTACTCCTCCAGCCCCGACCTCACCATCCAGTTCCACTCGGATCCTGCTGGGCTCATCTTTGGGAAGGGGCAAGGATTCATCATGAACTACATAGGTACGGGGAGCAGGGTGCTGGTGCGAGGATGTGACACAGCCAGCCCAGACTGTCCAGGAGCAGGGAGAGTCACTGTGGAACCAGCACCCTCTTCGCAACCCACCCTGAACCTCCTGCAGAGCCCCCAGCCCAGCCGCAGGTCTCTGGGTCAGTCACTTCTGGGGTGCCCCTGTATGTCTCCCCTCCTTCGGGCTGGCAACAAGGCGGTTTTGGTCCCTGTTAGCCCTGGTCTGGCCCAGAGGGAAAGAAATTGCTGGAAACAGGGATGCAGGATCCTCGCACACACCCCATCAGGCATGAGCTGATGGCAGGGGTGGTCACTGAAGCCAATCCCTGGGTGGGCTCCTGAGATGGGTGTTCCCAACTCTGCTCCAGAGTGCTCAGACTGCACCTGGAGACATCTGTTCCATTGTCCTTCGGGCAGCTGTGCCTGCCAGGCTGGGGCTGTGGGACAGGGACTGAGAGGGGCACTCTATCCCCACGGCTGCCTCTCCCCCACCCTGCTTCCTGTGCCAGACTCCTTCCAGGCATGTTTTCCTTGCACTGCTGACAGCCCTGGCTAGGACAAACAGGGCGAGCTGCAATGCAGGGAACCTGGGAAGCTGCAGGGCCCTCCTCGGTGCTCTGCAGCACACGGGGCTGGGGAGGGCAGGGCACAACCCCTCACCTGAGCAAGGCAGCCTGAGGGAAGCAGGGAACAAATCCTCCCATGAGCAAACCAGCTGTGCTGTGACCATGGTGCTGGCTCCTCTCCTGCACCCGCAGCTGGAGCTGAGCCTGGTGTTCCCAGGTTCTCCTGATGCCAGCACAGACACTGCCCCATTTTCACCAGCCCAGCCCTCTGCCTGCCTGTAGGGTCAGGGCTGGGGAGGCTTCGAAGAGCCCCTGTGCCCCACTGCTGCCCTTTCCCTGTGCCCAGGGGATGCTGCCTGCAGAGCAGCTGTGCCATTTGTGGAGCATGGGGCTGGAGAGCTGTGGGGAGGGACAGGCCCTTGGGAACAGCCGTGTGTCCAGCTGGGGTGGCGCTGGGGAGGGCTGTGCCGTGGGTCCTGCTCGGTGGGTGACAGCCAGAATCCCTCTTGGCTGCAGAGGTGTCCCGCAACGACTCCTGCTCTGACCTGCCCGAGATCCAGAACGGCTGGAAGACCACGTCACACACAGAGCTGGTGAGAGGGGCCAAGATCACCTACCAGTGTGACCCGGGCTATGATATCGTGGGCAGTGACACCCTCACCTGCCAGTGGGACCTCAGCTGGAGCAGCGACCCCCCCTTCTGTGAAAAGAGTAAGTGCCCCACAGGAAGGTGCTGCTGTCCCCATCCCACAGCCTGTAACAGCACCAGTCCCACTCCAGGCTGCTCCCACTCTGAGGGGCCCCCAGCTCCGAGGGGCTCCCAGCTCCGAGGGGCTCCCAGCTCCGAGGGGCTCCCCGCTCAGCCATCCTCTCTCCCCAGTTATGTACTGCACGGACCCGGGGGAGGTGGAGCACTCCACCCGCCTCATCTCGGACCCGGTGCTGCTGGTGGGCACCACCATCCAGTACACCTGCAACCCTGGCTTCGTGCTGGAGGGCAGCTCCCTGCTCACCTGCTACAGCCGCGAGACCGGGACCCCCATCTGGACCTCGCGGCTCCCGCACTGCGTCTGTAAGTCCGGGTGGTCTCCCCTGCTCCCCTGCAGTCCAGCTCCTCTCTGGGGGTTCTGGGTACCTCTTTCCTGCAGCCAGGACCCTGCCCAGCTGTGGGGGGTGGTGCAGATCCTTGAGCTACCTGGAAGCAGAGGGCGATGAGAGCTTGGGTGCTTCCTCACTGCCCCCAGACTCCTTCTCTGCCTCGGCAGCCCAAGCCCTGGGCTCACCCTGGCTGTGTTTCATCCCCTTTCAGCTGAGGAGTCGCTGGCCTGTGATAACCCAGGACTGCCAGAAAACGGGTACCAAATTCTTTATAAGCGCCTCTACCTGCCAGGAGAGTCCCTGACCTTCATGTGCTATGAAGGCTTTGAACTCATGGGGGAGGTGACCATCAAATGCATCCTGGGCCAGCCATCCCACTGGAGCGGCCCCCTGCCTATCTGCAAAGGTAACAGCGAAGGGGATGGCGGGCAAGGGGACAGCCAACACCTCTGTCCCCAACTTGAGACAGCCCGGCGGGGACTTTGGTCTGGCTGCAGCCCCGGCTGGGAGCTGAACTCAGCTGAGACCTGGAGCTTCTCTGGATCTGGGCTCTGCTCAGCCCAGCCTGCTCAGTCCTGGCCACGTGCTTACAGACACCAAGAGCTTATTAAAAACTGGCAGTTCGCAGCATGGCTTGGGACCAAATAGGGCAAGAGATCCCAGGTTTGGGTTTCCCAGCAGGCAACAGCTGCCAGCACCCAGTCAAACCCATCTACAGACCAGTAACTGTCCATCTCTCTTCCAGTGAACCAAGACAGCTTTGAACACGCTCTCGAAGGTGAGTGACGTGGGTTTCCTGGATGCGCAGGATCCTGGTGGAGCCTGGGAGGAGGAGGAGAGGCAGCGAGGGGATCACACGGTGCCTGCAAATGCCAACATAATAGATCTCGTCCTTTCAGTAGCAGAAGCTGCTGCAGAGACGTCGCTCGAGGGGGGAAATATGGCCTTGGCCATCTTCATCCCGGTGCTGATCATCTCCCTGCTGCTGGGAGGAGCGTACATCTATCTCACCAGGTGGGGCTGCCGCAGAGCTGGGGGGCACAGCCAGGGCTGGCTCAGCATCGTCCTCGCTGGCCACACGGCCCGGGCATGGTGCTGGGAGTGCTCTGGGGTGCCCGGGGTGCTGGCAGGACCTGGGACTGGGGGGATGTGGTTCTGGAATCAGTCCATGCAGCCCAGTGACTCCGCCTCTCCCTGCAGGTGTCGGTACTACTCCAGCCTCCGCCTGCCCCTCATGTACTCCCACCCCTACAGCCAGATCACGGTAGAAACGGAGTTTGACAACCCGATTTATGAGACAGGGGTGAGTCCTGCTGTGCCTGTCCTCCCTAGGGACACTCCTGAGGGGCTTGGCCGGTTGGACAGCCATGGGATGAGTCCAGCCAGGCTCTGTGGGAGCACTGTGCAATGGGGCACGAGTCCATCCGTGTGGGTTGAGAGGCACAGGGGGCTGAGAACAAAACAACACCCAGGATCTCTCTTGCTGCCTGGGAATGGGAAGATGATCCTGAAATGCAGCTGCTGCCCTCAACTGGCTTTTCCTTGCTTGCAGGAAACACGAGAATACGAGGTTTCGATATAAGGACAGCGGTAAGAGAGTCTCCAGCAGCGAACTTAATGTGCTCTCATAGAACTTCCTCAGTAACTAATCCAGAGACCACGTGGAGTTTGGTTGGACCCCCGGACCTGCTGTTGTCTTTCCTTTTGCCTCTCTATTGAAGATTTTACTGTTTTCTTCACTGTATTTATTCTATTTAAACTGCGATAGGTGTGCTGCCCAGCCCTGGGCACAGGCAGCAGCGGGAGCCGGGGCAGAGCTGGGTCCTGGTGAGGCCGGGGGGGCACGGGGGCACTGCTGCATCCCCCTCCATGGCAGAGTGTCCCCCTCCATGGCGGAGCGTCCCTCGGCACTGCCCACACAGACGCAGGGGGATTTTTGCGGTTCTGATGTTGTTAAAAATTAAAGATGTCTCCATTGCAAGAGCCTGCGGTTGATTGCTGGGAGCTGAGGTAGCGCAGGGTCCCCCGCAGCGTCCCACCCCGCAGCTCCTGGCTCCCAAAGTGGGACCCTCCCGCGGGGGGCTCGGGGGTCACTGGCGCAGGGACCATCCTCGCTGCAGGGCTCAGGAGAGCCGCCGGCCAGGGAGCAGGGACATCCTGGCACACATGAGGTACGTGCTGCTTTCTTTTCCCACTTTGCTTTGGATGTGGAGAGGCAGCGAGCCAGGACTCCGGGGTGATGCTCTGTGGAGAAGCCACCCAGCCGCCGGCCCCGCGCAGCTGGGAGCCCTGGAAGCCGCCCTGGAGCAAGCAGAGCTCCACCCGGTGCCTCTCTGCTCTCTGCCCGTTGCTCCTCTCCAGCAGCACTTGGCGTCACCCTGCCAGGAGCACCCCGACCCGGCATGGCCGGAGGTCGCTCTTTGCCCCCCGGCAGCATCTCAGGGTAAGCAGGATGGGCTGGGCTCCCTGGCTGCTGCTGCAGGAGGGGCCCGCGGCCGGCTGTGCTGCGCTGGCCACCCCGCACCTCCCGGATCCACACCTGGCTGGGTCCCACAGCCGGGCGGGGGATGGAGGTGGAGGTGTTTGGAAGAAGTGGCAGGTGGGATGTGTGGAGGCTTCAGCACAGGAGCTCTGTGGGGAGCAGAACAGGCAGAAATCAGCCCCTCAGTCCCACCCTTGCCATCCCATCACCCCTGCCAGAGCCACACAGCGGTGGGGACACGGACCCCAAAGGGCCACCCCGTCCCCGTTGTCCCCCAGCCAGCCCCTGGGGAGGGCAGCGAAGCCACCGCCACGTCCTTGGCTGCTGGTGTCCTTCTGTTGTCCTTGTAGAACAATCGCAAGCGTGGGAGGCCGGGTGAGCTCGGGGTGGTTGGTGCAGCTCTGTGGTGTACAGCTGGGATTTAGGGGTTTTCCTTTCAAAACAACGAATGTGTGTTTGTAATTTGTAACGGTTAAAAAAAAAAAAAAAGAGGAAAAAAAAAAAAGAGAAAAAAAATGTGCCAAAAAATGTACGAAGCATTTCATTTCCCTTCATACATGTCTGTTTTTATAAGAACAATGTGAAAATTGCTGGGATTAAATATTTTTGAACATGATAAAGTAGTTCCGTGGGAAGCTCTAGCGTTCAGTATAACCTCGATAACAATTGTTCTGTATTTTTAAATGTCTGAAATCAGTTTGCAGAGACTCTGGCTGCAGGCTGCAGCCATGCAGGGCAGGGTGAGGGCCGGGCACGCCACATGCCCTGCTGTGGGATGGTGGCCCAGTGCCACTGGCTTGGCTCTGAGTGCCAGGCCCTGCTCTGGTGCAGCCCCACAGTGCCCCCTGCTCCTGCGGGATGGAGGCATCTGAGCCCTGCTGGGACATGAGGTGGCCTGGCACGGCCCCGGGGACATCTGGGGATGTCCAGTGCTGGCTCCCCCTGTACCCTCTGAACTCAGCATTGCCCCTTCCCACACCAGCCCAGTCCAGTGATGTCTCACAGGAGTGGTGGGGGTCTGGGTGCTGCCCCGAGGCACTGGGACCCCACTGGAGACCCTCGGCCATGTCATGGAGGACATGCAGAAAGTTTCAGGGAGCCCTGGTAGCCCAGCCCCATTGGGCAGGGGGGCTGTGGGGACCCACCCTGCCTGTGCCCTGCTCACCCATCGGCTGCCCAACAACCTGTGGCTGTCACCTGGCAGCTCCTGTGGGAGCTGGCGCAGGGCAGCTCCCCAAAACTACAGGGAGACCACTGTGGGGACAAGAGGGGGCTGCCTCACCTGCCCCGCTGTGGGTCCCCGGTGGCTGCGTCCCACAGGGAGCAGGCAGGCACAGTTTGGGAGGATCCCGGGACTGGGGGGCAAAAGTCCCCCCCTGCTCCCTGGGAGCCTCTCCGGGCTGAGCTGCTCCGCTGGGGGAAGAAACGAGCCCCCACGAGGTTTTCCTGCAGCATCAGGTGTGGGCAGGGCAAGGTCCTGCGGGGGCCCCCGGGTGCCTGCGGGATACCCTGAGCGCGGCTCTGCCTGAGAGCGTGGTGGCAGCATGGTGACTGTCACCTCGCCAAGGAGCAGCGCCACCGGGACACCCCAGCTGGAACGGCATTCCCTGGTGCCAGCAGCCCCAAGTGTCCCTGGCAGCGGGGAGGGAGGGGGGTGCTCAGCCCACCCCACACCCGGGGAAATGCCCGGCCGAGGAAATCTGGGGGCTCCCATCTGTCCCTGCCCCTCTGCACCCAAAACAATGCAACAGCGCTGCCCTCCCCAAACGCGCTTTTAACCAAGGTTACGCTGTGACATCGATAATGGCTTTGCTCAGCAGCTGCCAGGCTAATGCACAGGGGGCGAGGCAGCCAAGGCGCTGATGCAGAGCATTCCTGGGGGAGGGAGATTGGGTTATTTTTGGACAGAGATTGCAAGAGAATTAAAATGAAGGGGGAAAAAAAAAAGCCCTTGATGCTGCCGTTCCTCCTCGGTGACGTAAAGCCGGAGCCAATCTCTGGCCTCAGGCGTTGTGCTGCGGATGCAGCTTTGTCTGGGCCCAGCAGCCTCGGCCACAATGGCCTCCCCCTGCCTGGGGCCGGGCAGGGGGCACAGCGGGGCTGTGCCACGGCAGTCACACGGCTGAGGGACCCCCGAGGTCAGGGATGGAGCAGCAGGGACCCCTTGACTCTTTGCAAGCTGCATTGGAAGCTGGTGAGGCAACAGCATCCCTGCCCAGCCCAGGTCAGGCACAGAACACACACATCCCTGCCCGGCCCAGGTCAGGCACAGCATCCCTGCCCAACTCAGGTCGGGCACAGCATCCCTGCCCGGCCCAGGTCAGGCACAGAACACACACATCCCTGCCCGGCCCAGGTCAGGCACAGCATCCCTGCCCAGCCCAGAAGGCTGGGAAAAGCCCTGGGATGCACTTGGCACAGCTGTGCCAGCGACACCCTGGCAGGAGCCCAGTCTGTGGGCAGCCTCCTGGCTCCAGTGGTTCCTTCTCCCTTTTCCTGAGATGTCCTCCTGGGGCAGACACTGCCAGTGTCCTCCCCTCAGCTGTTGCCAAAACTGTGTTTGTGTTCTGCCAGGGCTGGGATTTCCTGGAATGTTTAGGCTGGAGCTGGGACAGTGCTCCTGGAGGGGCCCTCCCTGTGCTGAGGAATCTCAGATTCACGGAATAATTGGTTTGGGTTGCAAAGGACCTTTAAAGTGCATCTCGTTCCAACCCCTTGCCACGGGCAGGGACAACTTCCACTAGCCCAGGCTGCTCTAAGCCCCATCCAACCTGGCCTTGGACACTTCCAGGGATGGAGCAGCCACAGCTCTCTGGTCAGCCCATGCCAGGGCCTCACCACTCCCAGGAAGAATTTCTTTTCAATATGCCATCTAAACCTATCTCCATTTCAAGCCAGTCCTCCTTGTCCCGTCACTCCACGCCCTCATCCTAAGTCTCTCTCCAGCTCTCCTGGAGCCCTGCAGGAAAGCAGGGGAGAGGTGAGTGGTGGAGCTGGGGAGCAGGGGCTGGTCCAGAGGCAGCAGAGAGCTCAGAGGCAGAGGCAGGGGAGAAACGAGGGGAGAGCCCAGAGCTGCAGAGCCTGCAAGTGCTGACAGAAGGATGTGCTCTCTGCAGGGAGCAGGAGCTGTGGCTGAGGCCGGGGGGTCTGGGAAGGAGCAGGGTGGAAAAAACTCCCGTTCCTTTCACCCTGCAACACACAACGCTGCCAGGGCCCTGCAGCAGCACACCGGGCTGGGGAATGTGCTGGTGGGAGCACGGGGAAGAGGCAGGAGCAAGCAGGAGGCAAAAAATGTGCCAGGATGGAAAACAAGGTGCATTTTAGGACTGCTATGGATGCAGCTGCTCAGAGGAAGAACACGCACACCGGAGGGGCTGTGCAGGACAGCTCTGCTTCCACTTCCAGAGCCCAGACTAAGCAGTGCCAGGGGAGGATGCGTGGGCATCGGATGGCAAAATCTGCAAAACAAGGCAGGGCTTTCCTTGTGCCCTGTGGCAGTGACACGTGTCCCACACGGCTCCACGTGGCACTGCCACAGGGCAGGGCAAGGCAGCACTACCAGGGCTCTGCCTGGACCCGGGATCTGCCTGCGGGCAGCTCAGCTCAGCCGCTCACCCGGCACCTGGACAATGGGGGAGGGAGGGCCGGAGCACTGGGTCCCCTGGGGATCCCAGCACTGACAGCATTGGTTTAGGGGAACAGGAAACGGGTTCGGGAGGAAAAAGGCAAGCAGAGGGCCTCACAACAATTTCTCCACTAGCACTTAAAGTTGTAAAGGGACACTCCAACCTGGGAACAGTCTCCCCCCATCCCTAGTGCCGCAGCACACCCTCACATCCTCGCTGAGGCATTCCCCGGCTGCCTGCGTCTTGGGCATTGCCTGGTTTGGAGCTCCTGTCACCTGCATGCCAGATGCATTTATTCTTGGAGACAAGCAACCCCTGCAGCCCGAGGGCTGCAGCACAAGGGGCTGGAATCCCCGGAGCCAGTACTCCCTGCTCCCTGAATCCCTGTGTGCCTGCATCCCTGGAGCCAGAATCCTGCACATCCCAACTGCTGCATCCCTAATAGCCTGTGTCCCTGGAGCCAGTCCCCATTCCCTTGGTGCCTGCATCCCTGCGTGCTCCCACCCCTGGGACCAGCATCCTCAGACTGCTGCAGCCCCCAGTGCCCGAGTCCTTGGAGCCACTGTCCCTGCGCGTCCCGCTGCACCCCCGGTGCCCCCGCACCTCCCGCACCGCCGCCACCCAGCCCCCGCGGCCCCGGGGCCGTGTCCCCGCGTCCCGGGGTGCCCGCGGCCGGGACGGGTGCTCCCTCGGGGACCATCGCCGCCTCCTCCCGCCTCTCCATCCCCGGGACCCCTCCCGAGTGCCGCAAC